>JAKSZT010054341.1:17546372-17575187 GCA_026826555.1 Tolypeutes matacus | reverse complement strand
TCCAGATTGGAAAAGAAGAAGTAAAAATTTCATTATTTGCAGATGACATGATCCTATACATAGAAAGCCCTGAGAAATCTACAACAAGGCTTCTAGAACTTATAAAGGAGTTCAGTAATGTTGCAGGTATAAGATCAATGCTCAAAAATCAGTAGCATTTCTATACACCAATTATGAGCAAATTGAGGAGGAAATCAGGAAAAAAATACCATTTACAATAGTAACTGGTATTCTATCCATATCAAATACCTAGGAATAAATTTAACTAAAGATGTAAAGGACTTCTATACAGAATCAAATACCTAGGAATAAATTTAACTAAATATGTAAAGGACTTATATACAGAAAACTACACATCACTGTTAAAGGAAATCAAAGAAGACTTAAATAAATGGAAAAATATTCCCCGTTCATGGATAGGAAGAATAAACATCATCAAGATGTCTATCCTACCCAAACTAATCTACAGATTTAATGCAATCCCAATAAAAGTCAATACTGTATTTTTTAAGGAACTGGAAAAACTAACCACAAAATATATTTGGAGAGGTAAGAGGCCCCGAATTACCAAAGACATATTGAAAAAGAAAAATGGAGTTGGAGGTATCACACTACCTGACTAAATGGCCATCCCAGGGAATGGAGAGGGCCTGCATCTGCAGGCAGGATCATCCCACCCACCATATCCATGGGATATAAGCCCTCTCTCACTTGGAGTTGGAGTGGACATCACCATCCCAGTTGCCTCTGGATTGGGGGAAGAACTATGGACTAGAGTGGACTTGATGGTATTCTCTTGCTCACATATGGTGATTCTAGCAATGCAAGAAATTATAACAATGAGGTGGAGCCAGTGCCCACTTGACAGTTTTTGGGTAGGGAGGGGATGAGCAGTTGAAATACAGGGGCTTCTTTGGGAGTTGGAGGTTGTCCTGAGTACTGTTGTGGCAATGGATGTAGGCCATTTTAAATCAGTACACACCACTCAGAACTGAGTGGGAGAGAGTGTGGTCTACAGTATGAACTGTGGTCTATGGTTGGTGGCAAGGCTCCAGGATGTGTAGGTTCATTGAGGTTGGTGGGCCACACTGTGGGAGATGTTTGTGTGGGATGTTGTGGGAGGTGTGGGAGGTGGGCAACATGGGAATCCCAGTGGGTTCCGTGTAATATTTTAGGTAATCTAAGCACCTCTTAAAATATATGTATATATATATATAAAAAATAACATTTTTGTAAGCAAATACACATATATGCATATATATTTATATATCATTTTACAAATGTTTGTATGTATTGTGAGAATTTTGATTTTTACCCATAATAAAAAATAAAAATAAAAATAAAAAATAAAAAAAAAAAAGAAAGGAAAGTCTAAGGACATGCATATTATTAGAAGGAAAGCTGAAAAATGTAACACCGGACTGTATAACATAGTGAAACTTCATGTGAGATACAAACATGGGTAACATTGCATATACAAAACTGTTTTTACAAAATATTAATACAAATAAACTAGAGAGATGGAAACAGAATAGCAGCTATATATGGCAGGGGAAGCACAGAGAGATTGAGAGGTGATGAGTTTTTGTTTGTCTGGTTTTTGTTTATTATTATTATTATTGGAATAATGAAAATGCTCTAATAATGACTGAAGTGATGAATGCACAGCTATGTGATTATACCAAATGCCATTAATTGTACACTTTGGATGGATGTACGCTTTATTAATATGTATCAATAAAATTAATTTATTAAATAAATAAATAAATGAAACATACTACAAAGCTACAGAAATCAAAACTGCGTGGTACTGGCACAAGGATAGACCTACTGACCAATGGAACCAAATTGAGAATTCTGATATAGATCCTCGCATATACAGTCATCTGATATTTGACAAGGCCACGAAGCCCACTCAGTTGAGAGAGAATGGCCTCTTTAACAAGTGGTGTTTGGAGAACTGGATATCCATATCCAAAAGAATGAGAGAAGAATACCATTTCACAACTTACACAAAAATCAACTCAAGATGGATCAAAGATCTAAATATAAGCGTCAAAACCATAAAGACCTTGGAAGATAATGTAGGGAAGCATCTACAGGACCTTGTAATAGGAAATGGTTTCATGAACTTCACAGCCAAAGCACGAGCAGCAAGAGAAAAATAGATAAATTGGATCTCATCAAAATTAAAAACTTCTGCACCTCAAAGGATGTTATTAAGAAAATAAAAAGGCAGCCTACCCAATGGGAGAAAATATTTGGCCACCATATATCTGATAGGAGCCTAATATCCTGCATATATAAAGAAATCCTACACCCTGAAAATAAAAAGACAAACAACCCGTTTAAAAAATGGGCAAGTAACCTGAAAAGACACTTCTCCAAGAAAGAAATACAAATGGCTAAAAAACACATGAAAAAATGCTCAACATCACTTGCTATCAGGGAAATGCAAATCAAAACTACAATGAGATACCATCTTACACCCACCAGAATGGCAGCTATTAAAAAAACAGGAGACACCAAATGTTGGAGAGGGTGTGGAGGAATAGGAACCCTCATCCACTGCTGGTGGGACTGCGGTATGATCCAGCCACTGTGGAGGACAGTTTGGCGGTTCCTTAGAAAACTAACAATAGATCTTCCGTATGATCCAGCAATTCCATTGCTGGGTATATACCCAGAAGAACTGAAAGCAAAGACACAAACAGATATATGCACACCAATGTTCATAGCAGCGTTGTTCACCATTGCCAAAAGTTGGAATCAGCCCCGGTGCCCATCAACAGACGAATGGATAAGCAAAATGTGGTACATACATACAATGGAATATTACTCAGCTGTAAGAAGGAATAAAGTGCTAACACATGGAATAACGTGGATGAATCTTGAAGACCTTATGTTGAGTGAAGCAAGCCAGGCACTGAAGGATGAACAGTATATGACCTCACTGATTTGCACTGAGGAAAGTGAGCAGTCTCTGAGAACCATTGTCTGAAAGATAGGTTAACAAGGGAGAGTAGGAGAAGAGCAGGCTTTGAGCCATAACTTATATGGACATAATCTATGGTAAAGGGATAGAGTATAGTTGCATATTGAAGGTAGGACAGATGGGTTGTGATATTACTGGGTTTGGTTGTGCAGCATTGACAGGTGGGTAGATTAGGAAGGGCAGGTTCAAATACCCAGGGCATGTAACTAGGAATCTTGACATTCCATGAGTCAAGACAGGGGAGTGTCATATGCCCCAGGGGGGTGGGGATGAAGGAACAGTTAAGATCTAATGGTATATTTATTGGTCTTGGGAAAGGTTTATCATTACCTTACAGTATGGACACAGGACATGGTAAATATCATCAAAACTTATTAAACTGTATCATCTAAATTGTACACTATACTGTAAATCATTGAAAATGTTTAGTTGCTATATTTTGCTATAACAGTTATAACAATGCTAACATCCAAAAAAAAGGGGGGGTTAATATGGGGGGGGGGGGGGGGGGTGTTTGGTATCTGGAAGTCTCTGGTATTCCGTGTGTGACTTTGCTGTGACCTAAAACTTCTTTGAAAATTAAATGAAAATTTGGGAGACACTGGGGATTGTGTCATGGCACACCGGATCTCTGATAACACAGTGATAAAAGGAAAAAACGACTATATATATATATATATTTTTTTAAGGCATTTCTTTTGCTTTTTCCCCATTTTTTTGAATGTCCCAATCTGCTAATTATATTTTGTTTTGTTTTGTTTTTTGTTTGATTTTTTGTTTGTCCTTTTTTTTTTTTCCTGAGTTTCCTTATGTTTGTCTCTTGCGTGTAAGCTTTTCATTGTTGTTTCTTTTTCCTATTAAGTGTATTTGATTATTTTATGGGCTACATGTTCATGGAAGATTTAGATCACAGAAGGGTTACAATGGGTACTGCAGGGGATTATTGGTGAGCGATGTCTGGGAGGGGGCATTCATGGGAGTAAGTTCATCTGAATATACATGAAAGATACACAAAATTGTTCAAAAGATCAAAGAATGGGGCATGGTCATGGTGGGTGGACAATCATTCAGTAAATGAGGGAATCTGAATTTCTAGCATGGAGAGCTCTGCCACATTCTCCAAGGGAGCAGCAACAGTCCTCTGAGTGCAGGGACAGTGTCTGTCAAAAGAGGATGGCCCACTGATGAGTTCTTTTTACTGATGACTATCTTTATGAGTCTTTGCTCTTGTAATTGAAACTTAGCTTACTGTTATGGGGTGCCTAAGGGCTGCCACCTGGGAGCCTCCTTGTTGCTCAAATGTGGCCTCTCTCTAAGACAAACTCAGCATATGAATGCATTACCTTCCCCCCAACGTGGGACATGACTCCCGGGGATGAGCCTCCCTGGCAACAAGGGATTAATACCAAGTGCCAACTGGCAACACAACTGGAAAAAGACCTTGAATAAAAGGGGGAAAAGGTAAAGACAAATTAGCTCAAGTGGCTAAGAGACTTCAAAGAGAGTCGGGAGGTCGTCCCAGAGGTAACGCTTACGCACACCTCAGTAAGTGTTCATAGAACATCAAAGTGCATATCACCCCACACAGAGGGCCTCCGGAGAGCTCTGGAGACACCCAGGTCCTGTATAAGAGGAGATAGCCCCAGAGATTGATGCCTTATCAGTGGGTTCTGCTTTGGAATCTGTACTCCTGAGAGTGACAGAGTTGGACTCAAATAAGTCCTCCCTGCACATGGTCCAACAGTCCCTTCTATTCAAACCTATATGTGATGCTGGAGTTTTTAGGTATACTTCCAGAGACTGAAGCCTCTGGCCTACCTATGTGCCAGGTGTGCGTGGAATCTCGGTGGAGCTGCAACTCCTACCCTACAGCTCAATGGACTCATCCAAGTCACCTGGTGAGGAGACAAAGATGGGCAACAGCCATCCCAGGAAATGGAGAGGGCCTGCATCTGCAGGTAGGATCATCCCACCCACCATATCCATGGGATATAAGCCCTCTCTCACTTGGAGGTGGAGTGGACATCACCATCCCAGTCCCCTCAGGACTGGGGGAAGAACTATGGACTAGAGTGGACTCAATGGTAGTCTGTTGTACACATATGGTGATTCTAGCAATGGAAGAAATTATAACAGTGAGGTGGAGCCAGTGGCCACTGGACACTTTCAGGGCAGGGAGAGGATGTGCAATTGAAATATAGGGGCTTCTTCGGGATTTGGAGGTTGTCCTGAGTGCCGTTGTGGCGACGGATGTAGGCCATTTTAAATCAGCACACACCACTCAGAACTGTGTGGGAGAGAGTGTGGTCTACGATGTGAACTGTGGTGTATGGTTGGTGGCAAGGCCCAAGGATGTGTAAGTCCATTGATGGTGGTGGGCCACACTTGTGGGAGATGTTTGTGTGGGATGTGGTGGGAGGTGTGGGAGGTGGGCAACATGGGAATCTCTGTAGGTTCCGTGTAATATTTAGGTAATCGAAGCACCTCTTAAAATATATTTATAAATTACATTTTTGTAAGCAAATGCACATATATGCATATATATTTATATATCATTTTACAAATATTGGTATGTTGTGAAAAATTTTATTTTTACTCACAATAAAAAATAAATAAATTTAAAAAAATAAAAAAAGACATGAAGCTGGTAAAGCTCATCTTTCTTCAGTATGGAAAATCTTTGGGGAAAACATTCAGTGGTGAATGCATTCCTTGTGTTTCATAAAAATATTAGAAATATTTGGGGTCAAATGCTTTGTTACTTGGTCCCAAATTTCTAAGGACAAGGACCTTCATCCTTGATGAGACTCTGTATCTGAGAAACAAAATAGCATCCTAAGAATGGTCTCTCCCCCTCTCTGGGGTGCTGGGTACCATCCTTGTCTTCTGTTACACTCAAGGATAAATGGGAATCTGCTCATGAGTAATATATGCACAGGGCAATGATTTTTTAACATTTTTTAAACATTTTCATGTTGTATTATGTGACTTTTGTAAATATTAACATAGAAACCAGACTCTCTACTTATGGATGAGTGGGATTATAGACACCTCGAATGTCTCTGTCTATTTACTATTTAGAACAGCTTTTCCTGTCAATAGACTGTTCTGACTCTCCAATTACTAGCTGTGTGGTCTTTATCCAGTACATAGGTCAGTTTAAGTGTTGGCTTCTTTTTCTGAAAAGTAGATGGGTACAGACTAGATAATCTGTAGAGTCCCTTTCCATCTGAAAAGCCCTCTCTAGCTGAAACATTCCTTTTCCCCAGTTTATTTCCTTCCAGAGGTCAAACCAGCAATTATCCTACCTTTTTGCCTGTGTGTAAGATATGAATAATTTATAAGTAGGCTTGCAAAATTGGAAGCATGATAACCTTTGGCCAATTCCCCTGTGCCACACATTACTAGTGCTCACAGACCAGAAAGGTTACCAAGGACAGATTTTATTTCACTTCCACCTAAAGTCCCTCTCATTTTCACCAGCCCCTATTAATCAATCACATGATTGTGTATCATACATTTCTATCATTTTAGAGTTGGAAGGGACCTTAAAGTTCCTATAGTTCAGTATCCTCATTTCAAAGCTAAGGAAACTGGGGCTCAGAGAAGTCAGCGACTTACCAGAGGCCACACAGCATGCCCCATGGGGCAGAGCAGGGACGACAACCAGGTGCCCTGAATGCTGACTGAGGCTCTTCCCCCACCTCTTGTTGCCTCTATTTCGCTAAATTCTAACCCTGCCCCACAAGTTAGGAGATGCCTAAAAAATGCTTTGGGGAGATGATGATAAAGAACCTTGAAAGTGAGAGGTTTTTAGTTTGTTTGTGTTTTTAATACACACTCATAGATCCACTGCAGTCAAAAGGGGCGACTGAAGCAGATTTCCTAGAAATGCCAGATTACAAGGAATGTTGGTGAGGCTCTGATCTGTAGCATTTCATCTTAAATGACACAATTTACAAACCCTGAAAAATGAAAGAAGAAAAATGACTCAAAAGAATATTTTTAGCTTCTCGCTGTTGTATTTCATGACTTCTATCACTAGGTGTCCCCCTGGTTGGCAAATTGTGTCTAGAACGCTGCTTCCCTTCACCATAAAGTGGAAGAGTCAGCAGCAAGGGTCAAGAGGAAGGGCAGGAGGAGGCTGAGGCTGAGGGTTTCTGAAGGGGCCTGTGTTGTGGCAGAACCATCAGTTCAACACAGAGGGAAGAGTCAACATTGAACTGAGGGACTGGGTGGAATGAGAAAGGATAGATTAAATGTGAAAGGAACACTGTCAAAAAGCAATTTCCACTGCAGGAAACGAGAGTGGCTCAAAATAGATTCGGAGCGTGATTATACTGCAGGATGGGCCAGTGGAGAGAGGGTGAACTGTGACATATTCAGCCAGGACCTGCCCCAAGCCTATTTCTACTCAGGACCACTGGAGAGAAATCAGTGCAGGGACGTCCTTTGCAAATGGTGCAGAGAAATGGAAAGGTCTGCATCTTTTGGGGTAGGTTCTTATCTCAACAATCCCAGGTCATTTTTGCCACTTAATGCCAAGTTTTTAGAGTCCCGCGGGAGCCACAGCCTAGGGCGCCCCCACCGCCAACCCACACTAAAACACTGGGGCTGGGTCAATTCAACTTTGTAAGCACTTGGTAATTAACGAGTCAAGCCCAAGACAGAAAGAAATTGGATTCTAACCAATCAGAACACCATTTCAAATGAAAGCAACTCCCTAAATCTTCTTATCCTGGGCCTTAGACAAGTCACTTAGCCTCTCTGAGGCTCAGTGGGCTAAGTAATCTGGTTACCTGTAAAATATGGCTAATAATGTAATACTTGCTTCATAGGGTTGTAGTGAAGATTCAATGAGAGAATGTATGAAAAGTGTTTGACACAGAGCCTGATGCTGCATAAATGCTTAATAAAAAGTGTCTGTTTTATTAAGGGGCTCTTTGGGGTCAGAACTCTTGTGCTTCTTCAATGGTTATAAGGAATCACTTTTCTTGTCCCCTATCCCAGCCTTAAAGGATAAGAACTGATGCTGTCAGGAGAGGCCCTGTGCATGGTTTCCACTCTGTCCTAGGCAGCATGCCCTCAGCACAAGCTTCCTCCTCTCTGTCCAGTGAGAGACAGAGAGGAGAGACACTGAAATAAATAATATAAAACAGAAAGATAAGGAGTCTAAAAGGGGAGCTCTTAAATGGGGAGCTGGGAAGCTTCAAGAGGGTCTCAAGAGATGAGTGAGTTTACCAGATGGATAAGAGGATAGGCATGTTAGGCAGAGGGGATAACATGTGCAAAGGCACTGAGGTGTGAAGTAAACACATGGTCAGGGCCTGAAGAGCAACTCAGTGTGGCTGGAAAGGTGGGGATCTGAAGTAGTGGGAGAAGGGACAAGAAAATTACCCTAGAGCTTATATACTTACGGGTTTTGTTTGCCTTACTAGAGAGTATGAATTTGATCCTTTGAAAGCCTTTAAATAAATTGGTCTCAAAAAGATGACCTTGGGGCAGGGTGGAGGATGGCAGGGGTGGAGACTGGAGGCAGGGAGTCTGATTGGCAGATCATTGCAGTATACCAGGGGGGTAGCAAGAAGTTTCAAATACAGCCAGCTTAGGAATGACCCAACATCTACAGGCCTTGGGGTCCAGTTGGCTGGTGATGAAGGTGAGCAAAAGGGAGGGATGACACAGAGTTGCCCTGCTTGAGTAATTGCACAGATGCTTCTGAGGGAGAAAAGAGGCCCATTTTGAGGCATGTGAGTTGGAGGTGCATAGGGAAAATCCAGGTGATGGTGTCCAGGAAATGTGAAAAAGGAGAGGTGGAAGTCAGTGAGCTTAGCAAAAGATTTGAAGGTTTGGGGAGGCTGGGAAACAATGGAAGGCCTTGTGGTGAGTTAAATCAGTTAAATTACTTATTTAAAATCTGAACTGCCCAGCAGATCTTCACACCTCTTTGTTAGATCTATTAAATTGCAATGGATGGTCATAAATACAGGGTTAATCACTTACTTCATATGGCTGATGGAAGGCCCTTTTACTAATATTTAAAATGTTACTCCTCTCTGGGAAGTGAAATTTCTATTCCATTTTACTAATTTCACTAATGCAAATCAATTCTTGTTAACTGTGGTAATTATGTTCTATAAAGTCACCAAGAACACTCAGTTAAATGAATACTGAACCATTGCCCCTAGGGGAAAATATAGGGTTAGGTTCCTGTAAGCCCCTAGTCACATCTCATCTGCTCCTCAACATATTACCTTGCTTTATGTGTGTTTCTAGTTAAAGACACCATTTTTAATGTATAGTTGATTCATTACTTTGAATTCACGGCCAATGGCACTAAAGCACATGCCTCAGTGAAGTTTGTCTGACACGTGCATTTTTTCTGTAAGGCACATCACAGCCTTCCTGCAAAATACTAGAAGGCACCTCAGCCCAACCTTTGAAGGCCATTTAAACAGCAAAATCAACCAAAAAATGCAAAAATGTGAAAAACGTGGTACTAATATTCTGCAAAAAAAGATACTTGCTTACAGTGTAAGAGCTGAAACAAGAAGGCAGAGGATTGCCTTGTTTGACCTCAGCTGGGAACGTGAGAGACACCACTATGCGTGTGTCTGCAAACAACCGCAGAAGTACCATGAGTATCGATTTGGGGGTTACAAATAAATTTGAGCAAGTAGGTGAATCCACAAATATGGAATCCACGAAGAATCAGGATCAACAGTATTTACTATTTACGATAATGTTTGCTCTTTAATATTTACTATTCAATTTTGCTAATATTAAAAATCTCTAGTCAACTAAAATCCAAACTTTTCGGCTTATGGGACTAAATATTGTGCACAAATGTGAACAGTTTCTAGAGCCAGTTGGTATGGATTCAGCATAATTGCCCATGTCTTCTGCAGTCCTGAGGACTGGTGTTCTTGGGGTGTCTCTGAGTCACTGCAAGGACCTGGACAACCTTCTGAATCAACAAAAGGAGACTGGAAAACATTTAAGAAATTTGGGCATTAAATAATCTTTTGCCCTCATGCTCACTGAAGATTGGTAACCCGTTTCTAAGATCTCTTCCATCTCTCTGTGTCTCACGGACATGATGGTTTTCCTCTAGGTAGACAATTAACTCAACCAAAGCCTTCCATTCTCCAAAGAACATAATCATAGATATGCAAAAAGATCTCTATGATATTATTAGTTTTGGGAGGGGTCAGACTTATTGGGGGTATAAATTACATGCAATAATATTTACCCCTTTTTAGTTATACAGCTGGATGAGTTTTGCCCAATGTATAGAGACATATAATGACCACCACAATCAAGATTTTTTCCATCGCTCTGAAAATTGCCTTGTGCTACCCCTTGTGGTCAATGCCCTGCTGCAGCCCCAAGCTCCTGGCAGCCACTGATCTGCTTTTTATCCAATAATTTTTGTCTTTTCATAAATGTCCCCATATAATGGAGTGATTAAATGTAGACACTAAACTCATGGGCATTTATGGTAGGGAAATATTTCACTTGTTTAGTATGAAAACGTAAAGCACAAAACAATACGTTTCCAGGATGAAAGTTAACAGTGGTCATCTCTGGCTCATGGAGGATTTTGTTGATGTTTTTGTTGTACATTTCTCTGTTGGGCTTTCTGAGCTATCAGGAACCAGAAAAATATTTGGGTACCATAAATAATGAGGTTTACTGTAAGGATCTGTGGGGCAATTGGTAACAACACGGGATGTTGTCTGCATGGGAGGCGAATCGGGTTCAGGTTGGACAGAGACAACAGCCCCTTGGGGCTCTGCAGAGACAACAGGTCTCTATGCCCTCAGAGGCTCTCACCTATGGTTCCCTGCCCTTGTGCTCTTTCCATCATGTCTTCCCGTTATCTGACAAACTCTTATTATATATCTTCCATGTGGTAGGCACTGTGATAGCTCCAGGCATCTGGATGTGAACAAGAGACATGGCCCCTGCCCTCATACCCTCAAGCCAAGAGTCTAATGTTGCCTCAGTCTCTCTCTCTCTCTTTCTACTTCTGCCACCACCAGCTACACTCTTCCTACTCCCCTTATTTCTCCTCTGTGCCTTCTGCTTCCTAGAGGAAAAGTAGCTTCTTTTCTTCCTTCCTTCTTTCTGCATGTCTATAGGCTATTGGTCCCTCTACTCACGCTTCACACTTGCACATCTCACATTTAAATCCCCCAAGACAGAACATTTGATTGGTTCAATCACAGTCAAATCAAGGCAAGCCTCTCACAACTGCCCACGTCATAGGCAGCACTGGCCAATCCATGGTTTGTCTGCCCTTGAGACACGTACCCCTCCTGGCCCAGCCAGCTGTGACCAGGTGGAGGAGCCACACGGTATAGAGCCTGACAACCCATACGTAAGAAACCCCTCGGAGGGGCTCCTGAACATGGCAGGTCTCCATGGCATAACAGATTGTTCTCCAATATAATTCCTAGAATTTATAAATTATTTATAATGGGCACCTATTATTATTATTTTTTAAGGTACCAGGATCGGGGATTAAACCCAGGACCTAGTTTGTGGGAAGCCGGTGCTCAATCACTGAGCCACATTGGCTCCCTTGAGTTGGTTTTCCTGTTTGTCTTGCTTGTTGTTTTTCTTTGTTGTTTTGTTTTGTTTTGTTTTTAGGAGAGACTGAGAACCAAACCCAGGACCTCCCAAGTGGGAAGCAGCTGCTCAACGGCTTGAGCCGCATCCACTCCCCCTATTATTTTTTTTTTAATTTTTAATTTTCAAGCATTCTATTTTTTTTTTTTTTAGATTTATTTATCTATTTATTTACTTTTATCCATTTTTAACTCCTCCCCCCTCCGCCCCGCCTCACCGTTTTTGCTGTTTCTGTGTCCATTCACTGGGCAATTCTCTGTGTCTGTTTCCTGTCCCTCTCTTCTCATCCTTCTCCTCTTGTCTCCACCGGAGGAGGATCTCCAATCCTCCTCACATTGGATTGGGAATCTCCAATGTGGAAGAGAGGCGTCCTACCATCTGTGCCACCTTAGTTCCTGGTTTTGGGGCGCATCTCGTCTTGGCTCTCCCTTGTGTCACCCCCTGTTACATCACCATCTTGCTGCATGGCTTGGCAGGGCCTGGCGGCACGCAGGGCCTGGGGGCCTCACCTGCTCGCAGGGTCTGATGGTGCACCCGTGCACGGGGCCTGGTGGCCCACGTGCCTTCTATATTTTTCTTTATTTTTGCCAGGAGATCCCGGGGATCAAACCCAGGTCCCTCTATATGGGAGACAGATGCCCAACCATTTGAGCCACATCCGCCCCCTTCTCCCTATTATTTTTGAAATCACAGTGAGGTGGTAGAAAATAATACTTGTGATAGTTTGAAACTGTGTGGACCCCAAAAAACCACGTTCTTAAAGCTAATCCATTCCTGTGGATGTAAATCTTATTGTAAGTAGGACCTTATGATTAGGTTACTTCTGTTAAGGCAAGGCCCAGGGTAGCTCTTAATCCCCTTACTGGAGTCCTTTATAAGAGAATGAAATTCAGACAAAGACAGAGAAAGACACAGAATCCAGAAGCTGAAAGCAATGAAATGTGGAAGAGAAGGGAAAGAGTAGCAGATGCCACCGTGTGCCTGGCCATGTAACAGAGAAGTCAAGGAATGCTGGCAACCAGTCTTCAGGAAGAAATCATAGTTCCTGCTACCCTAAAACTTACCCCAAATCTTACCACTTCTCAGTCATTTTGGTAGAGATAGATGTGTGACCCAGTTCTGACCCATGAAACATAAGAGAAACTTTTTTGAGGATACTTCTGGGGAAGTTTTTGTTCCCTAATAAAAAGAGACAGATATGGCTAGTACAATCCTACTTTCTTCCTCTTTCTTTCTAACTTAAACATGGACATGATGTCTGTAGCTGCAGTAGCCATTATGTAACCAGGAGGTAATAGGCATGAAACATGATTTTCAGAGAGTCAATAAACCAATGTCATTAACTACCTACATCTGAACTCCTTGTTATGATTAAGGTACTTAATTGGATTTTCTGTTACTTGCAGCTGAAATCATTCCTAATAGATATTTTCATTATTAGAAGCAAGGTTCGAATTATGGCAAAATCTTTGCAGACATTCTTAATTATTTTCAAAGGATAAATTCACATAAGAAAAATTGAGGGCCCTCAGTTTTTTCTGACCTGTAAAGTAGGAATAATCATATTTTCCCATAAAGTAGTTATGAGGAGTAAAAGAAATGAAAAGTGTAAAATATTTAGCTTGATGCCTGCTGTGCACTAAGCATTCAGTAAATGCTATTAATATGCAGCCTGACAGCAGACTTTTGGGGGCAGCTGTTTTCTGTAAACTGTGCAGTGAATTAACTAAAAACCATACTGGTCTCAAAGAAGACCACTGAGTTCAAGGTATCTGTGATGTTATTATAGCAAAGACAAGGCTATGTAATCATCAAACCATTTCTTTTGCCTCCAGGGCACACAGAAAGGCTATATTACCTGGTTAATTACATATGCCAACTTGGCTAGGTTATCATGCCCAGTTGGGTCAAGCAAGCTCTAGCCTGATTGCTTCAGTGAGGGTATTTCATAGATGGATTTATGCCATTAGTCAATTAATTGCATCTATGGCTAATTACATCTACAACCAACAAAGGAGATAGTCTTTAGCATTGAGAGGAGTCTCCTCATTCAATCAGTTGGAGGCCTGAAAGGTGGAACTGAGGATTTCAACAGTCAGAAAGAATTTCTATCTACTTCAGCCAGCCCTCTTCCCCTGGGGAATTCAGTATCTCCCTCATCGGTTTCAAACTTGCATCTTCTGGGGAATTCAACATCACCTTTATGGGAGTTTCCAACTTGCAGCCTGTCCTACAGAACTCAAACTTGCCAATCCCCACAGTCATGTGAGCCCATTCCTATAAGAAATCTCTTAATTATATATATCTATATCCATATCTATAGTATCTATATCTATCTATATATGTAGCTACAAAGTAGAAACAAGTTTCTCAGTGTAATAATGATTTATTGCAAGTTCACAAGCAAGGAACTGGAGGAATCTTCCCCCAAACCAGTTCCAAGTGAGAAGGGGAGCTAGGGTTTTTATAGGGGGATTAGGGTTTGAGGATCAAATGATGACTGCAGGATGCATTCCTGCCATGGAGTGATAACTACTCTGGAATTTTTTTTACTGTGTCTTCTGAGGGGGGTGTGAACAAATTTCCTAATCCTGGGTTATCTCCTATATGCAAAACTCCTATTTGATGTCCCCATTCACAGCCTTTTTTCCCAGGGAAATTACAGATATCTTGGGCTATCGGGAGCTCCTGATGTCATCCTGTGGTTTTGCTGAGATGTTATCTTATTCCTGATTTTCCTGGGGGTAGAACTGGGAAGGTTTAGTTATACTGTCCTTCTAGAAACTAAGAACAAAGAATAAAGTACTAAGATTAGGTTAGTAGAAAACCAGTTCAACTAGATCTGGGGAAGGTATTTGAATTTTTCAGAGCTGCTTAAGAAAAGAAATTTTTAATAAGCACATTTTCCATCTATCACATTGAGAGTGGAAGGAGGTGAGGTTGGATGCCAGACTAATGAATTTGTGTTGTAGATGGTAGAGAGTCATTGGACTTTTTTTTAAAGTTTAAATAAACTTTTGATTTTAGAATAGTTTTAGATTTACCAAAAAGTTGCAAAGTTAGTTTCCCTCAGTTTCCCCTGATATTAGCATCTTACATTACCATGGTACATTTGTCATAACTTATGAACATTATTGTCCATATATCTTATACATAACAAATAATATGTATGTTATTATATTATGAATATAATAAAATGAATGAATAATAATGAGTACATATATATTCATGTATAATGTATAGATAGATTAGTATTAACTAAACTTCATACTTTATTCTGATTTCAATAGTGTTTCCCTATTTTCCTTTTTCTGTTCCATGAGCCTAAAGATGGGGAGCTGCTGGGCTCCTCTAGGTTCTTGGCTATGTTGCATAAATTGTTATAACCCAGGAGATCGACCACACTCAGACTTTAACCACTTTTATGAAGTTTATTGAGCTAAGCCCGCGGGCATCTGCAGCACCTCTCATGCAGGAGAGAACTGCAGCACCCAGGTTTTAAAATGGCTCCTTTTTATAGGGGGTTGTTGATGCAGTTTGCAAGCAAGCGGGATAAACAGAAGCGGATTTTGGCAGTTAGCTAGCGTTTGCACAGAATGCCCTGATAGCCTGGGGCACAGCTGCAGGGTTGAGATGTTCTTGCAGGATTGTTCAAAGGAGGGGAGGTTGTATGCTTGTCTGTCCTTGCGAGATTGTTTAAGGGAGGGGAGGGTGTGCTTTTCAGATAAGACACTTAGGAGACAGTGGGAAACTTTTCTTTTCTACGTTACTCTGGTTGCCATGAAGGCCTATGGGTAGGCTAATTTAGGGTTCAACATTCCCCACTTCTCTTCTTAGTGGGTCAAATCATTGACTCATCATAGTGGTCTCCCGTCGTCGTTGGCAGGTGTTGGTAGGGTTGGGCCAATACCATTAGTTTGACCGATTGGACTCTGTCCTTGACAAAAGCTACAAGCCTATTGATAACGATAGGTTCGCAAGTGAGACCCAAAAGTAACAGTATGAGAGGGCCTATTAGGGCTGAAATTAAAGTAGTCAGCCATGGAGACCAATTGAAAAGGTTCTGAAACCAAGACTCAGAGGATTGTTCTTCTAGATCCCTCTCTCTGAGTCTCTTTTGTAGTTCTTGCATTGATTGTTTAATAATTTTTGAATGGTTTACATAAAAACAGCAGGCTTCTCCGAGGGCGGCACATAAGCCATCCTGTTTCAGAAACAGTAAATCTAGTTCTCTTTTGTTCTGTATAGCTACTTCTGCTAAGGAGTTAACTTGTTTTTTAAGATATTGTACTTGGGTCTGAAGGAGAGCGACATTAGCAGAGAAAGTAGCTGAAAGTTTTCTAATACCAATGTCAGAGGTAATCATGGCCCCAGCTCCTATGGCTGCTGAACCTGCAATCCCTAAGGTGGCTAAGATAGGGATTAGAATTGGAGTCCTTTTTTGTAGTCTAAAATGTTGATCCTGAGCTAGGAAGTGGGCAGTACCTGAGGGTCCAGCATATAGGTAAACCTGGGGAATGATATAAACACCAATACATAGGTCAGAAGCATTACTAGGGGCAATACAGCGGGTGATACCAGATGAGCAGGCAAACCAGGTACCAATGGGGGGTGATTAAAGTCCAAGTGGATCCTGCAGCAGTAAGGGGGACAGTGTTCAGGCAATTGTCTTTATAAGGTGAGTTGTCTATGGAGTAGCTGCCGCTGATGAAACAGATACCTTGTCCTTGGATATCGCTGAGGGTGAGTTTTTTTCTGATGAGAACAATCAGACAGGATACCAGTTTCAAAGCTGTCGGCATCGGTGTAGGAGACGTTCTGGGGGGCCATTTTTCTCATCAGGTTGGCACCAATCCCCACGTAGTATGATGGTGCCGGATCGACGCAGAGCCAACACTCAGTGGAGATGGCCAGCTGAGTTTCATTCAGAAGGGAGAAAACAGAGTCTAGCATAGTTAGCAAAGAATTACTAAAGAAGTTCAGTGGGTGCGATGGCGCTAGGAGTTGGGGATTATGGGAGGTGGTCTTCCATAGATTATTTCAAAAGGGGTTAAATGTTTCAAATAAGGGGTACATCTGGTTTTTAGTAAGGCGAAAGGGAGAAGTCTTACCCAACTCTCTCCAGTCTCCAATTTTAATTTAGTTAAAATTTCCTTTAAAGTTCTATTCATCCTCTCTACCTGTCCTGAGCTCTGAGGCCTGTAAATGCAATGTAATTTTTAGTTTATTTTAAGTGCCTCGGCTAGACTTTTGGATATCTTGGCTATGAAAGCCGGGCCATTGTTGGACCCCAACGCCAAGGGTAAGCCAAATCATGGGAGGATTCCTGTCAGGAGGTGCCTGGCGACTATATTGGCAGTCTCATGCTTGGTGGCAAAAGCTTCAGTCCATCCGGAGCAAGTATCTATAAAGACCAGGAGATATTTATAGCCGTATTTGCTTTTTCCAATTTCAGTAAAATCTAATTCCCAATGTTCCCCTGGTTCATGGCCTCTGATACGGACCCCTATACTGCGAGAGATTGGAGGCCCTGGGTTGACCTGAGCGCATGCTGAGCAACGGGTTACCTCTGAGTTGGTGATGGTCTTCAAATCTTTTGCCCAGTGAAGCACCTGGGTCAGAGCAATTAGTTTTGCTTTTTGGGCGGAGGTTTTTTGGGGCAAGGCCTGTGACCAGAGTACTTGATTTTTCGTGGTTACTGCTGAGCCTGCATATCTCAGTCCATCTTTCAGATAACTGCTTCCATCAGTATAAAGCTCGTAGTCTGGGTTTTCTAGGGGAGTGTCCTGGAGGTCAGGTCTAGATCCAGTGATAGTCTCTAAAATGTCCAGGCAATCATGGACAATTTCTCCATATTTAGAATCTAGCAACAGAGTAGCTGGGTTGAGAGCCATGGACTTAGAGAAAGTGACTTGAGGGGGATTTAGAAGCAGCACCTGATATTGAGTAAGACGCACATTCGAAATCCAACAGTCAGGTGGGGATCTAAGGAGGGCCTCAGTGGTGTGGCCCCTGATAATCTGCAAGTCCTGGCCCAAGGTCATTTTTTGTGCCCCCTTGACAAGAAGGGCGGTTGCAGGTATCGCTTTCATGCATGATGGCCATCCTGCAGCTACAGGGTCTAGGTGCTTGGAGAGATAGGCCACTGGGCGTTTCCAAGGGCCTAAGGTTTGAGTGAGGACCCCTTTGGCAATCCCCTTCTTTTCAGCTACAAACAGCTGAAAAGGTTTCATGATGTCGGGTAGGGCTAAGGCAGGGGCTGAGGCTAAGGCTTGCTTGAGGGCTATAAAAACCTGTTCTTCTTTTCCGAGTTCAATGAAAGTTAGGGTTCTTTCCACCTGTGCAGGCATATAAGGGTTTTGCAATTTCAGCAAACCCAAGTATCCAGAGCCTGCAGTAGCCTACCGCCCCTAGGAATTCCCGTACCTGGCGCTTGGTGGTTGGAGTTGGGATATTCAGGATAGCTTCTATCCGTCCCAGAGATAGAGTCCTCTTACCTTCTTCCAGATGGTAGCCCAAATATGTGGCTTTTTGCACGCAGATCTGAGCCTTTTTCATGGACACCCAGTAGTCGAGGCGTGCTAGTTCAGAGAGCAGTTCCTTGGTGGCGATTAGGCAATCCTCTTCTGATTCTGCTGCAAGAAGAAGGTCATCTACATATTGCAAAAGAGGTACCTGAGGGTGGGATTCCCTGAATCCCAGGAGGTCTTGGCTCAGGGCTTCATCAAAGATGGTTGGAGAATTCTTGAATCCTTGTGGGAGTCTAGTCCAGGTTAGCTGGCCTGAAAATCCCCCTTCGGGGTCCGTCCACTCAAAGGCGAAGATGGGTCGGCTCTGAGGGGCCAATGGTAAGGTGAAGAAAGCATCTTTCAGGTCCAGTACAGAATAGAAAATCCGTCCTGGAGGCAGAGAGCTCAGAAGGGTATAAGGGTTAGGTACAGTGGGGTGAATGGTTTCAACCCTCCTATTGACTTCTCTTAGTTCTGTACTGGTTTATAATCTTCAGTCCCTGGCTTTTTACTGGTAAAAGGGGGGTATTCCAGGGTGATTGGCAGGGAGTCAGTATCCTCACTTCTCTTAATCTCTTGATATGTTTCGCTATGCCTTCCCTTGCCTTCTGAGGTATAGGGTATTGCTTGACTTGGATGGGGAGAGCAGTACTCATGAGTTGCACAATGATAGGGGTTGATGCAAAGCCAATCCTGGTGGGTTGCTCTCTGCCCAGACCTCAGGGATTTTAGTAAGTAGTTCTTGGATATAGCTTTCTCCTATAGCCCCCTTGGGCTCTTGTTCAAATAGAATATATTCTTCGGAGATAGGGACAGTTAACATAATTGATTGAGGGAGCTGATCTCCCAGTTGCAAAATTGTTTCCCCATCTTTAAAAGAAATGGTTGCCTTTAATTTCCGCAGCAAGTCTCGGCCTAAGAGGGGGTATGGGCATTCTGGCATTACTAAGAAGGAATGGGTAACAGTACCCTTTCCTAAGTCAGTAATTTGGGCTTGAGTCCAGGGGTAAGATTTAGGTTTTCCTGTTGCCCCTATGATAGAAGTCTTCTGGGATGAAAGTTCCCCAGTTGTCTCTTGGAGAACTGAAAAGGTGGCCCCCGTGTCTACTAGGAATTCAGTTGGCTTCCCTTCGACTGTTAACTTTATCATGGGTTCCTGGGGGCCAAGCGCGAAGGAACCCTGACCCCCTCAATCTTCAGTTTTTACTAAGAGGCGGGCCGGTTCCTTAGGTTCCTGAGCCCTTCTGCCTATCAACTTAGGACAATCCTTTTTCCAGTGCCCCATCCCCTTGCAAAAGGCACATTGGTTCTTCTTTAGGTCTCCTCTCTCCGGCCGTCCCTTGGAGGGATGGGGTTTCCGGGTTGGTGCTGCCAGCAAGATTCGTGAGAGCTGCTTGGTTTGCTCCCGAATAGGATCTTCTCTATTTTGGAAAACTTTCTGAGCTATTTCTACCAATTCACTTCTGGCTTTTCCTTCAAACCCTTCTTGCTTTTGAAGTATTTTTTCTAATATCTGGGGCCGACTGAGAGACGAACGCCATGTTTACCATTCGTCTGTTATTTTCATCTTCTGGGTCTAAGGGGGTGTACATTCGATATGCCTCCAATAATCTCTCTAAGAAAGCAGCCGGGGACTCGTCCTTACCCTGCATGACTGCACTAACCTTAGTTAAATTAGTAGGCTTTTTAGCTGCAGCCCTTAGACCCCTAGGTAGAGACTGGCGATAGTGGCGCAAGGCTGTCATCCCTGCATCAGTGTTAGGGTTCCAACGAGGAGGACTCGAAGGGAGTAATTCCTCTAATTCATCCCTCCCAGTCTGGGAGTCCCCCTCATTGTCCCCCAAGATAATCTTAACAGCCTCCTGATGGATTCCCTCTCTCTCCTCAGAAGTGAACAAAGTTTGTAAAATCTGTTGACAATCATCCTAGGTAGGCTGATGAGTGTGGAAAATAGTTTCTAAAAGTGAAATCAGCCTCTGGGGGTCCTCTGAGAAAGGAGGATTCTGGTGTTTCTAATTATAGAGATCAGAGGTGGAAAATGGGACATAAATCATTCGAGTATGGCCCGGAGGCGCCCCTGGTTGAGGAGGAACTTCCCTGAGCGGCAACAGGGGCACTGAAGAATCAGGCCCTGGTGGAGGGGGCTGATAGGGAGATCCCCCTCTTGTGTGGGGAGGACTCTGGACTTCCCCTTGGGGCGAGCGCCCTGCAGCCTGTTGCTGCGACGGAGTTCTTGGGTAAGGCAGAGGGTCAAATAAGCTTTCAGCTATATCATCAGTTTCCCCCGGCAGAACAGGATATAAAACGGGGTTTCTGTTCTCTGGTTTCTCATCTTTCTTTTCTTTCGGGGGACCCCATGCCCCTCGAGGTTTCAGGGCAGTTACTAAAATGGTTTTTCTGCCTACCCTCGCATACATATCCCCCTTCCCTGGTTTCTGGCATTTCTGGATATAATCTACTTTATCATACACAATGTCAATCTAAACACCTATATAAACCCTCTGGTCGGGGTGGGGAACCCCATAAACAACAGACCGTACAGCAAACAACAGAGATAAATCCAATGGGCCTTCCGAAGGCCAATCTATTCGGAAGGCTGGCCATTTAAGTTCACAGAGGGTCCGTAGGAAGCCTGGATCTGCTGGCTTCCCATAGTCACAGGATCTCTTAAAGAAATCAGAAAAATTAGCAAGAATGCATTCAAGAGGAGTCCGCAGAGTGGATTTTCCTTGTCCCATCCTGTCAGGGTTGAAACAGTTAAAACACCAAGAAACACTGAACATAGACAGACAAACGAACAAAACACTGGAGACTAGTCTCACTCCCACTCACACAGCCAAATACCAAAGTGAAACCTAACGGTTTCCAAAATCAGGAGAGGGCGTCCCGTCCCTGATTTGGGGTGTGCAGTACCGCGGCGTCCCGCCTGCAACAGCCCCCACAAATGCTCCGGAGCCAACACAAAAGGGAGAATCCCTTACCAGATTCCTCGAGGCCACCGTCCTAGTCCGAATCCGATCACGAATTAAAAGCAAAGGCGAGGAAGTGGAATTTAAGAACACACCAGTTTAGTTAGGCCAGTAGAAAGAATTTGGGAAATGGGAAAAGAACAGAGCTTGCTGAGAAATGGGAGAGAAAGATGGAAATACACTCCAAGACTTGGTGTGGGGTCCTCTAGGCATAGGCAAGAACCTAGAGGGATCCAAATTCTCCGTCTTCATTTGGCAAGCCATATCAGTGAGTGGTGCTCCCCGACCCCCACTGGAACTGGTGGGTTTTAAGGCCTGTCTGTGCCCTCTTTTGGTTCTGCCATTTTAAAGGGAGTTAATGCTAGGGGGTTCCTGGATAAGTTTCCAAAGGGCATAAACTCGGCCTGCCCACACTCCCGGCTCCCTCTCTGGCGGTGGCAGGGGCTAGTCTGCGTGTAGATCAAAGGAAGTTCTGGGCAGTGGGTGAAACTGCCCTTGAGACCTGACTGGGCACATGGCCCAAGGCAAGCAGGAGTCCCCAGAGAGGTTACCAGACCCTATCTAAGTTCAGAATGGCTCTTGTATTGTGGTATTGTATTGTTGTATTGTTTTCTTAGATAGCTAGTTAACTACTTTTTTTTTTTTTTTAGTTAACTACTTTTAATTAAAGATGCCTTTGATCTTCTGACTACTGCTGTCCTCATTCTGAGTCCCTGAGAAGCTCTTAAATGCTTTAGAAATGGAAAATGCATTTGTTAGGGAGGCATAAGACCCACCCTCAGCAGTGCCCGGAGGCTTTGCTCCTTCTCCACCCTGGAGAGGTCTGGAGATTGTCTGGGGTGGGGGGATGGTCCCTGAGGGTGTTTGTGGCAAGTTCAGGACTATCAGTCTCTAGTTCTTTCAAGGGCCCTTAATGGTAGTTTAACCTAGGAACTCAGGAACGCCCTGGGAACCCTGGGAGCGGCATGGGGTGAGCTCACTCATAGTCAGCTCTTAAGACTGCTGCGAAGTAAGCAAAAGCATTCAAAGGTCCCGAGCCAGCCCCTCTCCTAGAGGGAACCTGGCTTGAGGGTTAAGTTCTGGGAACCGGACCCAGACACCCCCAAGACCTCTAAGGCTCTGGGGATGTTCAGAGACAAAGCTCCCAATCCCTGGAACATGGGACAGTGAGCAGGGCTCCCCGATTTCCAGGATGCTGGCTCAGTGAGCAATCTATTCAACCAGGGCTAGTGGTGGGACGCTACCCAGACTGATGCATGCGTTTTAACCTCCCCTAGGATAATGGGCGGCTCTTCCAACATTCTCCATTGAGGTGAATAAAGAAAGAGGCTAATCTTTTCCTGCCACACTGTGTGGCTGCAGTATGCCTGAGAGTGGGCTCTGTATGGGACCCTGTGTAAGAGAGAAAGAGAGGACAGGCAGATCTGAGGGCCAGTGACCACACGGCCATATCTCCTTAAAGGGATGAGGAAATGCATTAAGAGTAAAAGGTTCTTGGCTTTCCTAGCTCCCTATTTCCTTGTAACACTGCAATCCTTCTAGCAAAAAAGGTTTGCAAGGTTTTACCCCTTGTGGGAAGCCCCAATTCATGTCTTATTGGGGGCAGGGCTTCTCTAGTCCCCTTAGCTCCAAACCTGGCAGCCGCCCAGGGATTTTCCTGGAGGAATGAAGCTGGAGGGTTCTGCACGAAGTTTCTGAAGTGAACAGACACTGGGAGGGAGCTTTGCATCTAGGTGATTCTAAAGTCAAGTCTTTCCCTAAGCTAAGCTGAGTGTGAAAAATTCTCTCTTCTGTTCTAATCTGTGCTTGCTTTAACTTTGTTAGTCTGCTCGTGCCTAGGAACTCGTAAATCAGATTTGGGGTTCACCTTTTACAAATTGGATAACGGTGAAAGGTAACCTAAAAACAAATGAGTCTTTAAATGTCAATACCATCTTGCAATTAAAATTGATGTTTAAAGAAATCACAAGAGGAATTAATTCAACTGCAGGAAAAGAAAAAACTTAGCAAATTTGTTAATAATAAAATTTGGTTTCTTAATGAACGGAAGTGCTCAAATTGTTTTAAGTGAAAACTTACTAGGAACTGTAACTAAGAGTTAAGACTGTTATATAGATGCCCTTATATTTTATAATATAAAATATAAGCAGAATAGTAACTGAAATTATTATAACTGGGTGGATGTAGCCTAAACTTAGCTATTGTAATGGTAATCTCAAACTAAACTCACCTTTGATTATGGTTATTTTGTAACCAGGCTCCCTAGCCCTTCAACTTCAGCTATTGCGGTGGTGATTATTAACTGAGTTTGCCTTTGTTTATGGTCACTTCAGGTCTAGCCTCACCCCTTGGCTTTGCTTATGGTTATTTCATGACAGCTTCTGCCCCTATGGCTTAGGGGCAAGCAAACTTGACACCCCTGTCTCCTGTCCTTGCACTGGTATTAGTGACCCTACTTTCTCTCATGGTTCCAAGTGTGGACTAAATTGCTGCCTGGTGGAATTCTTGACCCTCAGGGTTGAACGTCCACTCTTCCAGTCCTGCGACTGCCAGAGTCCTGCTATCTCCGAGGACTGGGAAGTGAGGGAGGCCTCCTGCCTTGACTGTTGGGGGTCCCTAAAAAACAGCAATTCAGGAGAGAAACTAGTTTCCCTGAGGCTTCCATAGCCTCAGTGAGTGCACATAGAATTAGTCTTGCTCATCCAAGGCCTGCTAAGGTCAATGTGGGAAATAAGCAAAGTTCTGGATCAAAGGAAAATTGTATTAAAGCATGGGGGACATTTTGGTTATAAGCCAATAATTAAGGAATGAAATTCTTGTGCAAACCTGCATGGTCACAGTGCAAATTAGTGTAATTAAAAAGAGCCTTCAAAGAAATCTTTTTAAATGTTATCTCACAGTTAAACTTATTTTGTAAGAGAATGAAAATTATAACAGTGAGCTCTGTGTCAAACTATTCGTGTCTGCCTATTTGCTCAATATTTATCTTCATACATCAGGATGATAATATCAAATTAACAAATGAAAATTCTTAGATGAGCTCTATTCAAATTGAAAAATCAAATATGCAGTTATACATGTGAATAAGTATTTTTGAACCCTCAAAAAAGTCCTTGAAAGCTATGGAAAGATCTTTTAAAATAAAGTTTTCCAGGACCTAGCAATCAGTGTGCTTTTAAAATTATTCACAGTTTTAGAATTTCTTAAAGAAGTTTTAGCCTCCTGTAAAGGAAGGAAAAAGAACATTCCTTGCATAAACTATGACAGTTTCTATTTTATTTAGCTTGGGTGTTATCTCCCTAGGTTTATAAAATACCAAGTACATGAATTACCATTACATGTATTAAATCTTTAAAGTGATGAAAGTTGTTAAGTTCATAGCTAATGAAATTAAGTTAAAGAAATATAGAACTGCCCTCTTTTAAATGGACAAACTAAATTTCATTGGTTACTAACTGTAATTTAATAATCTTATTTAAATGTACGGTAACCAGTCTATGTGGTTATGGTTATTTATAAGGCATTTTCTTCCAAATTAAAGTATTTAAATGGCTAATTCCAGGAAGCCATGTATTAGAAACCTAATTGATATTAATAACAAAAAGTAACTTCATAACAGGGAAACCTGTCAGAGGCCACCTCAATCTGCGTGTTAAAATAGTGGTAAGGAAAGATAATCTTGATTCCACTGGGAATCTTCAGTTTTCATAACATAACTGAGAAAGTTAAGTTTTCCTGTGCTGCTAAAACAAAATACCTGTTAATTACTGCCATTGTGGTAAAGGTATAGAAGTAAAAAGCAAAGTACTAATAAGTTAAGTTCATTTGATATAAACTGCATTGGAAGCGTTTTAAAAAGCGGATAAAAATCAAAAGAGACTTAAGTATTGTCAAATTCTCTTATACATTCAAACAAGGCCTTCAGTACACTGCAGGTTGCCTCTCCATTTGAGTTATTGGCCAGGTTAGTCACTAACCCCTAAAACCATAAAGGTATCTACTACATCTCTGGTTGTGCTCCTGAAGTGGATGGAGAGTATGAGGCCATTTCAGACTCCTGCAGCAGCCAGCAATGGCTCGATACGGCCAGATGCACGATGGATATTGCCTGCAGACTGGCACTGTTTCATAGTCCGAAGGGCGCTATGCACCAGGCTGGTAAACACTGGAGCCTGCCTTCCTAGCATCTCTAGGGTCAACGGTGCTGCAGCATGCTGGCTGTGTGAAGGGCATATCAAGTGGAGCAATGATTACCTGGGTCATGTAAATAGACCTTAAACACAATTAGTGTTATGGCTTGCTCCCATGGAGACATAACGTGTGGTATTATAAACCGGGAGCTTAAATCTATTAATTGCAGCTCAAAGAGAAACTTATTCATTGGTTAGTGCATTGATTAGTATTAAATACTGTATCTATATGCCTGATAATTATGATAATATCTTTTATATTCTAGACCATATGCAGAGGGATATCAAACATGTTAAAAGTCCTGGTGAACTTCATTTTCTAAGTACTTAATAAATGTACCCGTAAAATAAAGAAATGGCCCCCTTGTCTGAGAGCAGTAGGGACAGCAGCCATTTTAATTTTTAAAAAAACCACCAAATTAACTTGGGGGCAACCTCTCAGTCTTCACCCCACATCAGGTGAACAACATGCTTAACCCATGTCTCCCCCTAGCCCTTATTCCAGAACCTGTCCCATTCATACCCTGGCGAGGACTGGCAAACCCACATGCCATTCTGCCAAGGCTGAGCATTTCCCAACAGAAAGGAAAATAGCAAATGACATGGCTAGAATTCACTCCAGCTTGGCCCCTTCAAAATGGTCTATGGGTAACCTTTCCTCACCCAGGACCTGGAAACCAGGTTCTGATCAAAACCTAGCAGGAGACCAGACCTCACTCTCAATTAAAGCCGGAATGGAAGGAACCTTATTCTGTGGTTCTGACCCACAGCTGTTAAAGTTAAAGGGATTGCCAGCTGGGTGTACTTATCCCGAGTGACGCCAGCTGCCCAAGGAAGTGCCAACTCACCGAAAGCACCTGATGGGGGGATGTACCTATGCCAGTCATTGGATGGCCTGAAACAACTCTTCAAGAGACAAAGCTAAGTAGTGTCTCTGTGTCAAAGCCAGCTGTTCCCCCTAACTCTAGCCCAAATGCCTATTGTTACGGGGAAGGCAAACCAGCAACCTCTTAAGAAACCTTGTATTTTCATTTCCTGAAATTTCTCCCTATACAATAACTAAAAGGGAAATGCCTCTTCTCGTCCCCCTCTTAGCTGTCTTAAACATAACTACCACCATGGAAAGCTGGGATTGGCAATTTATACCAAACCCCATTATCTATTACTATCTCTCCCTAAAGCTAACTAACAGCATAGAAGAAACTAACCATACCTGAGAAGCTCTTAGGCAGCAAACAAACTCTTGCTGCTGTAGGACTGCAAAATCTCAGAGCCCTTAACATGCTAACAGCAGCATGGGGGGGTGGGGATGGGGGGTGGGATATGCCTAGTTCTCAAAAAAATGCTGTTTCTATATAAATCACTCTGGAATAGTCCTAAACAGCATTTGAAACCTGCAAGACGAAGCCCACCAACTTTGGGAGGAGGCAGCCTCTGGAGGCACCTGGGCTTTCTCACTCTCGTGGTCCAGTATGTCATAGCTGGCCTCTCTTGTTGGGCCCACTTACCATCATCTTCTTTAGCCTTTTAGTGGGGCCATGTATCTCCAAAATTCTAACTAAATTTATTTCTTCCAGAATCAATGCCCAAAACAAGATAGTCACACGGGAATTTCAGCCAATTCCAACCAAGTGTCAGACCCGTCTTCCCTCAACCTCAAGAGAATAGCCAGAGAGGTTTATGCCCTGTCAGGCAGGGACTACTGCTCTAACCAGCAGGAATTAACTTCAGAAGAATGACCATCGCCTCTCAGCACCCCCTTAAGAATAAGGGTGTAAACTTTCTGAGGTGGGAGTTGAGGCAGGTTAGTACAGGGTAATGGAGGAGAAGATGACCCACAACATGGCTGACAGACAACATGGCTGACAGACAACATGGCCTGCAGACTGCATGGCTGCAAGACCCGCTGCGACCTTGCGTTTAACCTTGAGGTCCTAGTTTCTCTTTCTGGGACCTCCCCTTGGCCCCAGATATTCGAAAAAGGCCTCACCACTGGCCCCCACCATAGGTGGGATAACCAATAACCGCTGGGGCCCATCCCCTTATCATTAGCAAGAGGGTGGAATAATTAACAGTTTAAAAGGTAATCACAACTGTGGTCTATGGTTGATGGCAAGGCCCCAGGATGTGTAAGTCCATTGAGGGTGATGGGCCACACTAGTGGGAGATGTTTGTGTGGGATGTGGTGGGAGGTGTGGGAGGTGGGGAACATGGGAATCCCGGTAGGTTCTATGTAATATTTTCAGGTAATCTAAGCACCTCTTAAAAATATATATATATATATATATATACGCACACACACACACACACATATATATATATATAAATTTAAAAAAATTTTAAAAAGCTGATAAAAAAAAAAAAAAGGTAATCACACGAGGCAGAGCATGCTCTCTCTGCCTAGAGGAGCCTGCACCAAATCTTGGTGTGTATTTCTTTCTCTCCCATTTCTCAGCAAGCTCTGTTCTTTCCCCCACTTACCAAATAAATTATTTTTACTGGCCTAACTAAACTCATGTGTTCATAAAGTCTTTTATGCATCATAGCCAAGAACCTAGAGGAATTCAACTCTTCTCCATCTTCAAGCACACCCAGGACACTACATGACATTTACTTGTCCTGTCCCCTTAGGCTTTTCTTGGCTGTGGCAGTTTCTTAGACTTCCCTTGTTTTTGACGACCTTGACAGTTTTGAGGAGTATTGCTCAGGTCCTTAGCAGAATGCCCCTCTATTGGAATTTTTTTTGGCAGTTTTTTAGAATTTTTTGATAATCACTTGTTAGTTTTAATCCACATTGACACTCTGAAGGTTTTTGAAAATGGTGTCAGGTACATAGGTACACAATGTATAGAGTTTATTTGGTGAATCTTCATCCTCACTGCGTTTTCTGGACAACTGTACATGGATACAATAAGGGACACTCCTTATTCCTTTGGCCCTGACAGCTTTCTTGAGCTTGGTATCGATGCTTATATCTGAAATTCTTATCTCCTTCTTGGCAAATTTCTGGTCTCTGAGTGATTAAAGGGCATACTCCATGGATGCACTTGTGGATGTTGATGTTATACTTCCTGCGATGGTTAATTTCATGTGCCAACTTGGCTAGGTTATGGTGCCCAGTTATTTAGTCCAGCAAACACTGGCCTGACTGCTTTGGTGAGGGTATTTCATAGATGAATTTTTGTCATTAGTCCATTGATTACATTGACAACCAGCAAAGGAGATGGTCTTCAGCAATGAGAGGAGTCTTGTCATCCAAGCAGTTGGAGACCTGAAAGGAGGAACTGAGGATTTCCGCAGAGAAAAGAATTTCTATTTCTACCTCAATCAGCCTGCTTCTCCTGGGGAATTAAACATCACCTCATTTGTTGTGGCCTGCTCCACAAAATTTGGACTTGTTTTCCCAAGTGATTATTTGAACTGGACACGTGAGCCAGTTCCTATAATAAATAAATAGGTAGAAGATAGATAGATAGATAGATAGATAGATAGATAGATAGATAGATAGATAGATAGAT
>JAKSZT010054341.1:17523098-17546362 GCA_026826555.1 Tolypeutes matacus | reverse complement strand
GATAGATAGATAGATAGATAGATAGATAGATAGATAGATAGATAGATGGATGATAGATATCCTGTCCATTCTGTATCTCTGGACAACCCTGACTAATACATCCCTGGTTACCACCTCACCTCATTGATGACAGAACAGCTTTTCTTCTTCTTGCCACCCTTCTTTATAGGAGCCATTCTACCAGGAACAGGACGGAAAGGAAGGTGTCAACTGGAATTTGTCTGATGTATTTCTCATGGTTAGACTGGGGTTAAAGGTTATTGGGAAGAAGATCGTATCCACGGTGCATACTATCAACATGACTTATTGCTGATGATTTTTAGCCCTGATCACCTGGCAAGGCAGTGTTTGCAAGGTTTCTCCACTAGAAAGATACTTTTTACTCCCTTCACATACTCTGCTCTTTGGAAGTAAATGCTGAACATGTTTGAGCATGGAAAGTGACTTAAAGAAAGTGGTATTTGGGAATGAAAAATCTACTCATGGCTGATGTGCTGGATATAGTGTGCTTATATAGTGTTTGGCACTGCTCTAGATGCTTTACATGTTTTACCACATTTCATCCTCACATTGACCCTCATTTTACAAGGAAACGGAGGCACCGAGTGGTTGGACAATTTGTTAAAGGCCACACCACCAGTAAGCGATGATCCTGGGATCCGAACTCAAGCAGTGTGGCTCCAGAGTCTAAGTCATACCTGATGGATTAGTACAATGAATTCAGAATGTGGCTGAGTATCAGAATTTAAAATTCAAGTCCAGTTTCTCCCATCCCACTTCTAGAGATTCTGTTTCAGCAGGTCTGCAGAAAGGCCCACACATCTGTATTTGTAGTAATTTCTCTGGAAGACTCAATCGGCCCAGTCTGAGTAGCCACTAGATAAAAGAAAGGAGAGGTTGGAGCCTAGGAGACCATTTAGGAACTGCCAGCAATTGTGAAGTTATATAGGCCACAGAGGCCTGACCCAGCAGTGAAAAGGAGAGGATGCATGAGAGAGGCATTGCAGAAGATGACTTAGAGGACTGGGTTACGGATTAGATGTGGGGACCGTGAGAGATAGGTGGCATTCAGCCTGGGTAGCTGAGGGAATATTAGAAACAGAACTCTGAAAGGGGAAGGTTGTTGGAAGAGACCTGTGAATTAAGCTGTAAACTTGATGCTGAGGTGATGTTGTGACATGGGAGGACATACAGCAGAGCAGGCATCTGGTACAAATTTAGGAGGCATCAAAAAAATGACAAATAGATGAGTTTTCTGTGTGATAAGAGCAAGGTAAAAAATAGAACGTTGGGAAATTCCTCTGTTTATATGGGGAAAGGAAGAAAAAGAGGTGGTGAAGGAAGCCCAGTCTCAGTTTACCTCTCCCTCAAAACAACAACAAGCCAAACCAAACTCCCCCACAGTTTACCTCACAGGCGAACCCCATCATTTGTGGAAGGGGAATGGTAAGGTGGGAGCATTTTCCTTGACAAGGAAAATTTCCCAGAGTCCCGTAAAGGACATCATGTCACTGGATGACCATAGTGCTTTCAAGGGTCTTGAGTCAGGAGGTTGGGTCTGGCTCTATCCTTCTTGAGGCACTGACACAGAGGAGCAACCCTGGCAGCTAAGTAGAAGGTGTCCTTGGCAAGGTGCATCCAAAGCAGCATCTCTACCGTGGATTCTGGAGTGAGCCCTTGCAGCAACCCCTAAAGGGAAAGCAAAATTCCTGGCATGAGTCACAGTCAATCATGGTGTCTTCATGACCTGGAGTAGTGCTAGAGCTGGTTTTAGCACCTGCCTCCTCAGTGACCTGGAAAAACCTTCCATCCTGCCTACCGGGACCTGCCTGTCCCTGGGGTGTGGCTGCTTCTTGCTTGCAGGGCAAGTGTTGGCACCTCCTCCAGCAAATGGTTCTACAAAGAGCCAACTTAGGTGAGTCCATATGGTCTTTCCTTCTGGCAAATTCTATCATTAAAAAAGAGAGAAAACCCCAACCCATACATTTCCTCTCTTTTTTGCTGTAACTGGTTTAGGCCAGTAGAGCCATTAACATTTTGACAATCTGTTAGAAAATGCTAGGATAGGTTGTCAGTTGTTTCCTCCCATATCCAAATTCCAAACTGTTGATATCAGTACCTTGGTTTGGTTTTACTACAAACTTGAAAGCACAGAGTGGCAGAAAGTTGGCTCTTGAATATGAACAAGTATATTTTTTGACAATGTGCCTCATCAGAGACAAATATGCTAGCCTTCATCTTGCTTGTTCATCCATTAAGCGTTTATTGAGTGCCTGCTGTGTGCTGGACCTTTAGTGCTGGGATACAACTGTAAGCAAAAGGAGACCTGATCCTAGTATTTTAAATCCAGAGGGAATGACAGTGGTAAAATAATCACATTAATAAATGTATGTATTTACATCTCATTACAGATTGAGATAAGTATTTTGAATGAAAGTACTTTTTTTTTTTTTTTTACTTATTTATTTTTATTTTTTTTACTAGGAGGTCCCAGGAATTGAACCCAGGTCCCTCCATATGGGAGACGGACGCCCAACCATTTGAGCCACATCTGTCCCCCTGAAAGTACTTTGAACAAAGAATCTAGCTTAGACTAGGGACCAGGAAATATTTGGATGCTCTTTTACTTTGAGTGAAATCTGGGTTGGCTGGGCAAAAAACAGGAAATGAAACAATAGGCTGTTTTCATGGTTTTTGTTCTTTAGATTAGTAAATCTAGGTATATTTATCTTTTCAATATAAATATATATAAAATATAGAGTAATATTTCTGTCATTTCTTCATACTCAGCTGGAAGCATAAGTCTTCATGCACAGTGAACGGAAACAAACACTATTTAAGCAACTTACAGTCTTAGAAATAACCAACTGTTACCAAAGCACAGGCTCACTGGCTCACTGGCCTACCACCCCAACAGTTGACATCGCCCCCAGCTACTTCTGAAATGGAGCCAGATGACAAGTGTTGTAAGGCAGCCTTAGGGAATGACAGGAAGAGTTAACAGTAGCAATGCCAGTTGCTATCTAGGTAAAACATTAGAACAGTGCCTATCAGGTTTTCTGAAAGGATGTAGGAGCTAGCTGAAGTCAAAGTTAACAATTCACCCATGGCAAAAGGGAGGCATCAATTTTTGCTATAATCTATGCTAGAGAGTAGAGAGTAAGACAGGGACATCAATTAAATTCAACCAATGCACCAAGAATATATCACTGTCTGAATATTATGCTCAGTTTTTAATATAAACTTAAAATCTTGCTCTCAAGCATTTAGATATGCTCCAGGTACTTCTACTGAGTTAAATCCATACACATAAAAAAGTTGAGAGTAGAAGGAAACTTAGAGTTTGGTTAACCTAATAGCTTTCAGATTTTTGGATTTCACAGAACGATAACATTTTGACAAAGGATTTGGAATATCTGTACAGAGTTGCCAACTTTTTATTTACTCGAATAAAGTAATTAAAAAACACCTAATGTCCACTGTCACCACCACAGTGTTACATCTAAAGTAAATTATGACAAAAGATAACGTAAATAAATTTAGCTTTATGAAAACTCATTAGGCTTTTTTGTTTTGTCGTTTCTACATGGACCAGTGAAAACTTTTTCAGTCTAGCACCAGTTCTTGTACTAGCATTTGAGAACCACTGATTTAATTCACACACACACACCCAATTTACAAGTGAGGAAACTGAGGGCTAGATAAAAGCCATTGTGGGGATGAGTGGTTCTGAAGCAGACTTCATATAGGGAATCAATAGATGGATCTGGAACCTGGCAAGAAGTCCAAGTGGGCACTCCCAAGATGGCTGCTGGAAGACCCTCGGGAGATTTCTGCCATGCAGAGTGAGATTTCCTCTGGAAGCCAGCAGAAGCACCAGATATTCTCCAGGGACATTATCAGTGGGCCCATCCAGGGGATCGATGGGTGGGGTAATCAATCAAAACAGTAAACAGGTGGGACTCCTCCCATGCCATTAGCAAAGGGGTGGAATAATTAATGGTTTAAAAAGCAGGTGCAAAGGCCAAATAATGCTCTCTCCCAAGCCCCTCTTGGCTTCTGCACCCTTCTCTCCCCGTGTCCCCACTGCACGGATCAACGCACAAGTAAAACCTGGGCATTTACAATCGATAATGGGAAACTGTAGTCTATAAACCAGCCCTCTTTATCACTCCTCAGCCTCTTCCTCTCTCTGGGACCCATGATCTGTTATCTTCTCCCATTTCTCCTCCCTCCCTACCTTAATAAATTACTGACCTAACTAACCCAACATGCTCTTGAAATTCATTTCTGCAGCAGAGTCAGGAATCTAGACAAAATCAGAAACACTTCTAAAGCAAAGCCCAGTGTGCCTGCTCTCTGCCTTGTTTCCATGAGTCCCTGCAGGGGCCAGCGAGGGCCAGGCCGAATAGGAGAGGGCACAGCAGTCCCTTCCAGTGGATTCAGGGCTTGTAACCAAATTGGGGATTTTCCTTGTGAGCTTTCATTGCAGCCTATGAGGTGTTCTTCTTCCTTTTTCTTGCTTAAACCCCCATCAGATGCATTGTAATCAGGGAGCTTATAGGTGAAAACTATTAAGCTGTTCAACAACGTATTTCTCAGGTTTCCAGGTGGAGCCTCCAGCCAGAAGGAGTTTGACTTGGGCCTTTCCCAAGACAAACAACTCAAGCAGAACTTGATCCTGGTCCAGTTTTGCCAATTTTTTTCCACTAAAATGCTCCTGAAAGCTGAGTGTGGGAACGCCTAACTCAGAAGGGGAGTAGGGAGCACAGCCAGAGGTAAGATGAAAATTTCTTTGAGCTCAAGTTTCATCTCTCAAATACGTGCAGATGTCGACAGTGCATCACAACGTATCCAGGCATAACAAAGTGCTTAGGAGTCTGAATATTTTACTCTTGGCTGCCATTTAAAAGTAGCCAGCAGTTTTTTTGCACTGAAGGTTGAGGTTCTAAATGCCCTGGAGAGACTTCTTTTGTTTTGAGAAATCACCTGAAGGAGCCTTTTGGTCACATAAATGTGGAGCTAGTACATACCCTTTGCTGCGAGAGCCCCTGAGGCCCCTGGAGTGCAGTCGTACCAATGGAAGGAACTGTTCCCCTGCAGAGTTTGAAGAAATGTTTGGTTTCATTTTTCTCCCCAAAGGTGGATTCGGCCTAAGCAGGAAGAGTTTGTTGTTCTTGGGAAGTGTTTGTGTGTCTTTTAGTCCAAGCATGCTCACAGGAGATTGCAAGTGAATGCCAGACTGGTGGGACACAGTGCAAGGACCAGCCTAGATATGGCACCGTGTGACCTAGACAGCTTGATCACAGGGTAGAAAGAGACGCAGAGTGGGTCAGAGAAGATTTCTCTCTGGGGTTTGATTCCAAGGTGTAAAGCACCTGGGGATTCTCATTGGTGGGGTGTGGGGTGGCAGAGCTGGGTGCTGCACTCTTGGAAGCCTGCTGAGGGCAGAACAGGAATCGGGGGATGGCTGAGCCTGCAGTTGCTAACTCTAAGCCCTCCCAGCCCAGGCTAGCCCTCTGTGTGGTTCTTCAGATAGCCCCAAATCGCCACATGATCTCAGCTGAGCTGTGGGGAATTGAAGAGGAGACTGTCCATTCCACAAGGCTGAGTGTGGGTGGCAGTGGTGGTCGCCAGCCAAGGACAACCAGCCCAATGGGGCGGATATTTCATGAAGGTGTGGGGATGGGAGGTTATAGCAAGGCAGCAACACGAGGAGGAAAGGGCAGCAAAAGCAAAGTCAGATGTCCTGGAGTATTGTGAGGCAGGACTCGTGGAATTCTTCGAAATCCCAACAAAAATGTTAACGTAAGCATGGCCATTTCCAATAGAAAGGCCTGTCTGATCCTGCACTACAAAGGAGGAACATTTCTCTCAGTATAATGGTGATTTATTGCAAGTGCACAAGCAAGGAACTGGGGGAGTCTTCCCCAAAACCAGTTCAGAGTGAGAAGAGGGGCTAGGGCTTTTATAGGGGGAATAAGGGTTGAGGATCAAGGGATGCCTGCAGGATGCATTCTTGCCATGTGTGTGATGACAGGGTCTCCTGTCTTATCTCTATATGCAAAAGTCCTGTTTGAGTTCCTGGTTCACAGTCTTTTATTCCAGGAAAGTTGCAGATTTCCTGGGCTATAAGATGCTCCTGGAGCCCTTCTGTGGTTTTGCTGAGATTTTATCTTATTCCTGACTTTCCTGGGAGTAGAATTGGGAAGTTCTGGTTGTTGTTCTCCTAGGAACTAAGAACGAAGAGTAAACTACTAAGATTAGGTTAATAGAAAAACAGTTCAACTAGATCTGGGGAAGGTACCTGAATTTTTCAGAGCTGCTTAAAAAAAGAAAAAAAAATTTTTTTGTTGTTGTTGTTGTTGTTTTTTGTTTTTGTTTTTGTTTCTGAGGTACCAGGGGCCGGGGCTAGAAACCAGGACCTCATATGTGGGAAACTGGCGCTCAACCACTGAGTCACATCGGCTCCCCTTAGTTGTTTTTTTCCATTTGTTTTGCTTGTCGTTTGTTTTTTTATTTGTTTGTTTGTTTTAGGAAGCACCAGGAACCGAAACAGGGACCTCCCATGTGGGAAGTAGGCACTCAACCTCTTGAGTCACATCTGCGCCCTTCCAAGACATACTCTTGTTGTTGTTTTAAGCATGCTCTTTATTTATTATTTTTTTGACATACCGGGGCCAAGGATAGAACCCAGGACCTTGCACGTGGGAAGCCAGCAGTCAACCACCAAGCCACATGAGCTCCCCTGAAGATAAGAAAATTTTAATAAGCCCATTTTCCAACTATCACAATCCATCTGAAGTGAGTTCATGCCATATTCATTTCCATATAAAAAGAGAAATCGAATTTACCTTTCAGACCTGAGCTTCTGAGACCAGAGGCCCCAAATTAAATGTGTTTGCCTTAATATGATGATAGCATTTAAAATTCCTTTCCATTATTAACTCAAGCTGATGCTCAAGGAAGACATGTCATGGAATGACACCCAGAGTCCCTTTAACTCCAGTTGGATTGCTGGGTTACTTGTAAAATACAATTAAGATGTGATCTTGCGCTCAAAATATGAAAAAGTTAGATTTTAAAGTGTACCATATTTTCCATTTTTAGGTAGCTTAAGTCAGAGCAGATATTTTGGAGTCTCTCTTCTCCTGCATGACCATGTGATCCCGAGAAATAATTCAGTGGCCACTTGGAGAGAGTTAGGATTTAAGCATGTAGTGAATAGTGAAACTCAGCAGTGGAAAATAAAACAAAAGAAAACTAGATTTTAGTAGCTACTAAATTTGAAGGGGTTGAAGGTAAAATGTCCACGGAGAATTCATAGTTTCTTCATGGTACGGTTATGCAGAGAGATTTCCAATCATAAGTTCCAAAATCATAAAGATAATAGCCTTATCTCTATTACCCTTTATTATCCCAACCATGTTCCCAGCTATTATCTCCTTTCTCCCCTATACTATCCCTGTGGGAGAGGTTAGTACAAATTATTATGTGTCTTGTATGGATAAAGAAATTAAAGCACAGAGAGATGAAATGATATGCTCAAGGCTCTAAAATTAGCAAGCAGCAGAGGCAAAGTGAGAGCGTCTGTCCCCTGCTTTCCTCCAAGGTTATGCTGCTCCTTTGTTAGCTTACCTCCCCAGTTTTGCCGACATCATAAACAACCACAAAATCTTTCTAAAGCAAACAGGCCTGGTTCCACCTCTCCAAGCCAAGGCACCTTTTGAGTGATGTCTCATAAAACACCTCTTCTGAGAATCTTTAACCACTTCAGCCCAGGCTCATCCCTACCCTCAGTAAACTTCCACTGCACATAGAGTCAACACCCAACACACCATGAAGCAGGTAATTATACACTTTCTGAAATTGCTTACTACTGGCTTCCCAATTGTAGGTTGAGTTTGCTGCATCCCACCCTTCTTTGGTGTATTTTTTGGCTTCTGGCAGCAAGACAGGCTGGGGCAGATGCCTAATGCAACTTGCTGACTGCTGTGTTGGACAATGTGAGATGCACGTGCAGGGCAAGATTGATTGTCTTTGAACTGGAGGACTCCACTGCTTGTTGCCAGCCTCCCTGCCCTCGTGTTCCATTTTGTTTTCTGCAGAGTAGTAATCACTACTAACTGCATTGTGTTATTTATTTGTTTACATGTTGATGGCTCTCTCCCAGAGCCTATCACGTATGGTCAGTGCTCACGAAACATTTGTGGGATGAATGAATGGAGGTCCAAACCAATGCTCCATTTGTCCACTTGCGTCAGAATCACTTTAGGTTCCTGTTACTCCTGGGCCTCATCTCAGACTCCTCAAACGAGAAGCCCTGGGAGTGGGACCTGCGGAACCAAAATGGTGATTTTTATATATACTAGTTTGAGAAGCAACAACTTATTTTATACATGAGGAAACTCAATCTCAGAGAAATAAAGGGCCTTGCTCAAGGTCACTCAGATAAGGTATAGCAGAGTTGTCATCAGAACCCAGGTTCCCCACTGTCGGTCCAGAGCTTTCCTATTACACCAGGCTGCCTAATTGATCATCTATGGCTTTCAGTACTTACAGCACCTAATATTTCAGAAAGATTTAGCTGATGATTACATGTTGGCACTTGATTTTCAAAACAACCCAGCGCTGCAGAGATTATTATTATCTGTGGTTTAAAGATTGGAACTCAGAACAGATGAATGGTGGCAAACTCATAATCACCCAGCCTTGGCTTCTGCAAATCCAAATCCCTTTGCCCTTGCCACAGTACTGTCCTCCCTTTCAGAGGATGCCATATTTTTTTTAAAGATTAAAGATTAAAAAATAGTTTAGGTAGGTAAGTTGTGTATAATGTTCAAATTCTATATGAGCAAAAGAACAGATGTTTCCAGTTGGGTGCATTTTAAGTATACGTAACTACAAAAATGATCATTAAAAAGATTTAGACTCCAGGATATTCTTCTCAAGTTACCTAAAAGTTATTCCACGGTTATCCTCCCCTTAATTTGGAAGACAGGTCAGGGTACAAAGGATAGAGCCTCTTTTTGGTATCAGAGAAAGCATGTCACTCAAGCTTAGAAGGGAAAAGGGGCAGGAATGAGCTCTCTGTCAATCCTCAGAGAGTGGCCTGGGACCAGTTATTGTTGAATCCACCCAGCCCCTCTTTTTCTTGCCTCTCTCCCTCCCCCACACATTGACATTGGTGTGTTTGAACATCTTTGGAAAGCACCAAGTTATACTCAAAAGGGACATCAGAGAGTATCTTCCAGACCCAGGTTGACCTTTCCCTTGAGCTGTTGCACAGGCAGGACGGCTGACTGGTGCCCTGGCCTTATGGATCAGGGAGGAAAGGATTTTTCCATGTTCCCCAACAGTCTGATCACACAAGCCACCTCTGTGGAAATAAGAATCGGGAGAAAGGAATCCATCGGTGTGGGTGGAGTAGATGTCTGTGCACATAAGTGGCTTCTCAGACTCTCCTGGGGGGGGGATACAAAACACCCCAAGGACCAGTCCCAGCTTAGAGAGGAGGGAAGGCTTTTCTGGGTGCCTACCTGGGCTTGCAGAAAGTAGCCTTTCCTCCAAAAGGATCCCACTGACTTTGGATATCTACCAAGAGCCCTGATGCTTATAAAATCTGACTGTTATCTTTACACATGTGTGAATGTCCTAGATCTTCATCTGGACTGATGTCTGCTTGTGGGCGATACTCACACCCTTCAAGGGTCTTTTCTGGGAATTTTCAGTCGCCCCCTCCATACTGACAATGCCCAACTCTCCAGCTCTGACTTATCCAGGCCTTTATCTCAACTCCTCCCTTAGATGGCCCATTGCCACACAGTAAATCCAAATCGGAATCCAATATCTAAACTTATAAACCCACTCCTCCTTCCTATGATTGGCATCACCATTCTTTCCTACAGGCTCAAAAAGACAGTCATCTTTGTATGCTTCCTTCTCCTTCTCTTCTGCCCTCTCCCCATCTCCCTCTAAACACCTACCCCTTTGTGCTGCTTTGGTTTCCCCAAACTGATCCCAGTCTTTTAGAAACTAAAGGCAAAAACTGCTTGCATGCAGTCACAAAGCTAAGCAAGTACATACATAATGTATTTACTGCCTCTGCTCAGACACCTCTGGCAGAGAACAACAAAGGCCACAGAGCTCAGATCCTTTTATGTCACAAATGAAATCTGCAGTAAATCTGGCAGCCAGCTTTTCCTAGCCAGTTAGCTCTCTAAGAGTTGTTAAGGGCTTCAATGACCACTGCTCCCTCAAATGTCTGGGATTTGGAATCTGATTTTAGTTCCAGAGAGTCTGCAAGCCCAGGAGCAACTAAAGACCCTGTATCAGCAGGTGCTTTGTAAGTGGGCTCTCCATCCTCATACAAGAAAGAGGGGCAAACCGGTCATCAAAAACACATCATCTGGCCCGGAGCCACTGCCATTCTGAAATTTCCATGTGAATGACATCCAAACTGGGACTTGAAAGTGTGTTTGTAGTAGAACAATTTCCACTTGCTAGTGACTGAAATTTAGTCTTTGTCCCCAGCTCAGGGGCTTATGCCCAAAACATAATCATCAAAGTCTTGCAACTTCAATGGCCTTATGAATCCATGGTCCTTGTCTTCATTCCTGATGTCTCTCCTTTAGTTCAGGCCCTGGTTTCCATGTCACCCCTCTGGTGCAAGGCCTTCTAACAGGTCGCTGCCCCCAGTCTCTTCTCTCACATCAGTCTGCATACCTCTGCCAGAAGAATCTTCCAGATTTATTTCCAGGACTTTTGATTATGTGCAGTGTAAAATCTAAACCCTATAGTATTGCAGTTAAGGCCATCAAGTTCTGATCCTAACTCACCTTCCCAATCCTGTTTTCCACTCTTCCTCTTCTCACACCTTATCCTCTGGCTAATTTTAAGCAGCTGGGCTTGAAGCCAAACTGCCTGGGTTCAAATCTTGGCTTTGCCACTTAATTGCTGTGACATGGGACGTTTCTTAAACGTTGGATAATGCTATCGGTAACTGGCCCATACTGACCATTTAGTCTGTATTAGGCCCTGCACTAAGAGCTTTTATGGATTATCTTATTTAATTCTGATAACAGCCCGATTCTCTAGGGACCACGTCTTCTACAGATGAGGAGTGAGAGGCCCAAAACGTTTAGGTGACTTTCCCAAGGCCTCGAAGCCTGTTTCTACATCTGTAAAAGAAAGATTATAATTGTTTCTCCTTGTGTTAGTCAGGACTTCTCCTCATTGCAAGTGACAGAAACCTAAAACCAACCAGCCAAATAAAATAGAGAAAGAGCTTATTCCAGGAGAACAGATGTCCTAAGGCTTGTGTCTCTCACTCTGCCGTCCACAGTCTCTGGCGGGAGGTGTATTAAAGTACATTCTCAGGAGAGAGGGGGCCAAGATGGCATTAGTGTAGGAGGGCACACACTGCGAGCTCCCAGAGCAAGGCGGATTGTGGACGGGGTCCTGCCCAGGGGTCTGTGCTGTGCACATATGGAGTGAGAAGCTTGGGACATCTATCTGCGCGGATCAACGGCATGGATGGAACGGTGGAGATTCGTGAGTTTTAAGGCTGCCGGTGGTGGTTGACACAGACGGCTGAGCCCCATGGTTAGGGAAAAAAATAATAATAAAACGGCCAGTTGGAGCCGTGAGAGGGCGAGAAAGTTTTATTTTCTGGGGATCTGGCTGCCTGGAACCCCTTGGAACTTCAGTGAACAGAACAGCCGGAGCGAAACAGCACCTGGTGGAGGGGAGGGGTGATTCTGTCCGGGGAAGGAGTTGATTTGCCTAGCTGCCCAGGGATAAGCCCCGGGCCACCGCGGAGCCAGGAAGAGGGGACACTCTCCAAAAGAGGGAGGGTTCTGTTGGAGGACAGGGAAGGGAATTTTTTATTTTTATTTTTTGCCCTCGATCTGGCTGCCTGGACTGCCCCATAGCTTTGGGGAGCAGATAAGCCGACCTGAAGCAGCATCAGGCTGAGAGCAGACACGAATCTGCAGTCAAACTGATTTACATAGCAACCCAGTGACGCTGGTGCTCGGCTCCAGAAGGGGCGGAATCGGCCGTCTTTAGCACTCTGCACTGACTAACATCAGAGCTACAGCTACCCTGGGGAGTCCAGGAAAGGGACATGCTTGATTAATTTTCACGAGCCCAGCTAGGGTCCCTTCCATAAGGGGTTGATCTAGAGAAGGAATTATTTTGGGTCCTGTATTTCACTAAAAAAAAAAAAAAGAAAAAAAAGTGAGGTCACTTCAATAAATGAAAAATAAATTCTTTTTAATTTAGTTTAATAGCTAAAAGCTGTTTCAGGACCTGCATATAGAACCCTGTGGGAAAATTGATTGATAAACACAAGCAGGCAGAGAGGATCCACATGGACCCTACAGGAATCATAAACCCTCCTTAGCTCTGTTTGACCGCTTGCCTGTGTGGATCTTTGGTTTCTCTCTGTTTGTTTCTGGTCTCTTACCTTTCTTTCCTCTTTCCTGCCCCCTTTCTTTTTTCTTTCATTTTTTTAAAATTAGGTGCTACTAGCTTGTCGCTTCTTTGCTGTGCTGCTGCTTCAGTAATTTCCCACTCGCTGTCTATATTGATTCTGTATTACAAACAATCGCTTATACTTTCTTAATCTTTCTGCCTTGTGCTTTCTGTTGTGGCTCTTAGATACAACATTTTTTCATAGGTCCAGAACTTACGGGTGTCAATTGCTATTCCATCTATTTTGTTTTCTTCTTTTTTTTTTATTAGTATTAACTTTTTCCTTTCAGCCCTTTCTTTACTATTTCACTCCCTCCTCATAATTCTAGCCATCTAAATCACTATATATATATATTCCTCCATTTGTTTTCCCAGTCCATCGCAGGAACTCCACTTTTTTTCCTATTACTCTACACTGCCTACACAAATTAAATATTCATCTCATTAAGTCTCATTTGGCCCCTCATCTACCTTTTATCAATATTACTATTATCCTTCTGCCTTCCTTACACCTTTTGATTCCTCTGGCCCTAATCTTTTGCCATCAAGGGAACATAGAAAGAAGCAAGGAAATAAAATAAGAAGAAAAAGTGCCAAAGACAAAACTTTACTCACATGCAGAACCACCAGCTAAATAAAACTCTAGAGCATAGAGAAAAGCTAATCAACTGAATAAACCCATCAAGATAATATGATGACGATAGGGCAACAAAAAAATACAAATGACTCTGAGAAAGAGGAAAACATGGACCAGTCCAATGAACAAAATAAAAACCAGGAAGCGATGCAGAACATCGAACAGCTAATCAAAGCTATCCAAACAAATATCATGGAACAACTTAAACAACTGAAGGAAGAGATTAAGGATATAAAGAAGACACTGGGAGAACATATTGAAGAAATTGCAAACATGCCTAAAAAGGTAATGGATATGATGGTGAACAATGGCACAATCCAAGAAATGAAAAAGACACAGGATTCACATAACAGCAGATTTGAACAGGCAGAGGAAAGAATTAGTGATATGGAAGACAATACAGCTGAAATCAAAGAGATAGTAGAACAGATAGACAAAAAGATAGAAAAAATCCAGCACGGACTCAGGGAATTAACCGATAATACAAAACGAACAAACATACGCATTATAGGCATCCCAGAAGGAGAAGAGAAGGGAAAGGGAACAGAAGGAGTGTTGAAGGAAATAATGGCTGAAAACTTCCCAACCCTATTGAGAGAGATGGATGTGCAGATCCAGGAAGCACAGCGCACCCCAAATAGTATAAATCCCAACAGGACAACTCCAAGACTTATACTTGTCAAAATGTCCAATGCTCAAGACAAAGAGAAAACACTCAAGGCAGCAAGAGAAAAGAGAACCATCACATACAAGGGAAGCACAATAAAATTAAGTGCTGATTTCTCATCTGAAACCATGGAGGCAAGAAGACAGTGGTATGATATAGTCAAAACACTAAAAGAAAAAAACTTCCAGCCATGAATTCTCTATCCAGCAAAACTGGCATTCAAAAATGACGGAGAGTTCAAAATATTCACAGATAAACAGAAATTAAAAGAGTATGTCAAGAAGAAACCAGTACTTCAAGAAATACTAAACGAATCTCTACAAGTTGAAAGGAAAAAACATGGGACAGAGAGTTGGAGGAGGGTTTAAAAACAACTGAAAAGACAAAAAGAGAAACAAAACAACATATGACATACATTAACCCAAATATAAAATGGCTGAAGTAAGAAATTCTATAGGAGTAATAACACTGAATGTTAATGGATTAAATTCACCAATCAAAAGACACAGACTGGCAGAATGGATAAGAAAATATGATCCATCTATATGCTGTCTACAAGAAACCCACCTTCGACCCAGGGATTCAAGGAGACTGAAAGTGAATGGCTGGAAAACCATTATACAAGCTAACAATAGCCAAAAAAGGGCAGGAGTAGCTATTCTAATATCAGACAAAATAGACTTTAAATGCAAAACTATTGTAAGAGACAAAGATGGACACTACATATTAGTAAAAGGAGTAATCTGTCAAGAAGAGAGAACAATCATCAACATTTACGCAGCTAATCAGGGTGCCTCAAAATATGTGCGGCAAACTCTAGAAAAACTAAGAGGAGAAATAAATGCCTCTACAATTATAGCAGGGGATGTCAACACACCACTATCATCATTAGACAGAACATCTAGACAGAGAATCAATAAAGAAACTAAGGGACTCAACAATACATTAGAAGACCTGGACTTAACAGACATATACAGAACACTACACCCAAATACAGCGGGATTTACATTCTTCTTGAGTACACATGGAACATACTCCAAAATAGACCACATGCTAGACCACAGAACAACTCTCAATGAATTCAGAAAGATTGAGATTATACAAAGTAATTTCTCTTGAATGAAGTTGGAAATCACCAATGGACAGAGAAACAGGTTAGGCACAAGGATATGGAAGTTAAACAACACACTCTTAGACAAACAGTGGGTCAAAGAGAAATCTCAAAAGAAATCAGTAACTACCTTGAAACTAATGAAAACGACCACACAACATATCCAAACCTATGGGATGCAGCGAAAGCAGTCCTGAGAGGGAAGTTCATAACCATAAATTCGTACATTAAAAAAGAAGAAAGAGCTAAAATGGAAGACCTAACTGCACAGTTGGAGGAATTGGAAAAACAACAACAAACTAAACCTAAAGGAAGTAGAAAGAAGGAAATAACAAAGATTAGAGAAGAACTAAATGAAATAGAGAATAAGAAAGCACTGGAAACAAAAAACAAAACCAAAAGTTGGTTCTTTGAGAATATCAATAAAATTGACAAACCCTGAGCCAGACTAACAAAGGAAAAGAGAGAACAGATGCAAATACATAAAATAAGGAATAAGCAAAGGGATATCAGTACTGACCGCACAGAAATAAAGAGTATCATAAGAGGATACTTTGAAAAATTATATGCCAACAAGAATGATAATTTAGAGGAAATGGACAAGTTTCTAGAAACCCACAAACAGCCTACATTGATGAAAGAAGAAATAGATGAGCTCAACAGTCCAATTACAAGTCAAGAGATAGACTCAGTCATCAAAAACCTCCCAACTCAGAAAAGTCCAGGACCAAATGGATTCACAGCTGAATTCTACTAAACATTCAGGAAAGAGCTAACACCAATTCTACTTAAGCTCTTCCAAAAAATAGAAGTAGAAGGAATATTGCCTAACTCATTCTATGATGCCAACATTACCCTAATACCAAAACCAAATAAAGATACCACAAGAGAGGAAAATTACAGACCAATTTCTCTAATGAACCTAGATGCTAAAATCCTCAACAAAACTTGCTAATCGCATTCAACAACATATCAAAAGGATTATACAAAATGACCAAGTGGGTTTCATCCCAGGTGTGCAAGGATAGTTCAATATAAGAAAATCAATCAATGTAATACACCACATAAACAGATTGAAAGAAAAAAATCACATGATCATCTCTATAGATGCAGAAATAGCATTGAACAAAATACAGCACTCTTTCCTCATAAAAATACTACAAAAGATATGAATAGATGGAAACTTCCTGAATATGATAAAGGGTATATATGAAAAACCCAAAACTAACATCATTTGCAATGGTGAAATCCTAAAAGCCTTCCCTCTGAGATCGGGAAAAAGACAAGGATGCCCACTATCACCACTCCTATTTAACATTGTCTTAGAAGTACTTGCACAAGCACTGAGACAAGAAAAGGACATAAAAGGCATCCAAATTGGAAAAGAAGAAGTAAAAATTTCCTTATTTGCAGATGACGTGATCCTATACTTAGAAAGCCCTTGAGAAATCTACAACAAGGATTCTAGAACTTATAAAGGAGTTCAGTAATGTTGCAGGCTATAAGATCAATGCTCAATAATCAGTAGCATTTCTATACACCAATAATGAGCAAATTGAGGAGGAAATCAGGAAAAAAATACCATTTACAATAGTAAATAAAAGAATCAAATACCTTGGAATAAATTTAACTAAAGATGTAAAGGATTTATATACAGAAAACTACACAACACTGTTAAAGGAAATCAAAGAAGACTTAAATAAATGGAAAAATATTCTCTGTTCATGCATAGGAAGACTAAACATCATCAAGACGTCTATCTTACCCAAACTAATCTACAGATTTAATGCAATCCCAATAAAAGTCAACACTGTATTTTATATGGAACTGGAAAAACTTACCACAAAATATATTTGGAGAGGCAAGAGGCCCTAAATTGCCAAAGACATATTGAAAAAGAAAAATGGAGTTGGAGGCATCACACTACTTGACTTTAAAACATACTACAAAGCTACAGTGATCAAAACTGAGTGGTATTGGCACAGGATAGACCTACTGACCAATGGAACCAAATTGAGAGTTCTGATATAGAACCTTGCATATGCAGTTATCTGATATTTGACAAGGCCATGAAGGCCACTCAGTTGGGAGAGAATGGCCTCTTTAACAAGTGGTGCTTGGAGAACTGGATATCCATATCCAAAAGAAAGAGAGAAGAATACCATCTCACACCTTATACAAAAATCAACTCAAGATAGATCAAAGATCTAAATATAAGAGCCAAAACCATAAAGACCTTGGAAGATAATGTAGGGAAGCATCTCTAGGACTTTGTAATAGGAAATGGTTTCATGAAACTTCACAGCCAAAGCACAAGCAGCAAGAGAAAAAAATAGATAAATGGGATCTCATCAAAATTAAAAACTTCTGCACCTCAAAGGACGTTATTAAGAAAATAAAAAGGCAGCCTACCCAATGGGAGAAAATATTTGGCAACCATATATCTGATAGCAGCCTAATATCCTGCATATATAAAGAAATCCTACACCTTGAAAATAAAAGGACAAACAACCCATTTAAAAAATGGGCAAGTGACCTGAAAAGACACTTCTCCAAGGAAGAAATACAAATGGCTAAAAAGCACATGAAAAAATGCTCAACATCGCTTGCTATCAGGGAAATGCAAATCAAAACTACAATGAGATACCATCTTACACCCATCAGAATGGCAGCTATTAAAAAACAGGAGACACTAAATGTTGGAGAGGATGTGGAGGAATAGGAACCCTCAAACACTGCTGGTGGGACTGCGGTATGGTCCAGCCACTGTGGAGGACAGTTTGGCGGTTCCTCAGAAAACTAACAATAGATCTTCCGTATGATCCAGCAATTCCACTGCTGGGTATATACCCAGAAGAACTGAAAGCAAAGACACAAACAGATATATGCACACCAATGTTCATAGCAGCATTGTTCACCCTTGCTAAAAGTTGGAATCAGCCCCGGTGCCCATCAACAGATGAATGGATAAGCAAAATGTGGTACATACATACAATGGAATATTACTCAGCTGTAAGAAGGAATAAAGTGCTAACACACGGAATAACGTGGATGAATCTTGAAGACCTTATGTTGAATGAAGCAAGCCAGGCACTGAAGGATGAACAGTATATGACCTCACTGATTTGAACTGAGGAAATGAGCAGTCTCTGAGAACCATTGTCTGAAAGTTAGGTTAACAAGGGAGAGTAAGAGAAGAGCAGGCTTTGAGCCATCACCCATATAGACATAATCTATGGTAAAGGGTTAGAGTATAGTTGCATATTGAAGGATAGGACATATGGGTACTGATTTTACTGGGTTTGATGATGCAGCATTGACAGGTTGGAGATTAGGAAGGCCAGGTTCAAATACCCAGGGCATGTAACTATGAATGTTGACATTCCATGAGTCAAGACAGGGGAGTGTCATATGCCCCAGGGGTGTGGGGAGGAAGGAACAGTTAAGATCTAATGGGGTATTTAGTGGTTATGGGAAAGGTTTTTCATTACCTTACAGTATGGACACAGGACATGGTAAATATCATCAAAACTTATGAAACTGTATTGTCTAAATTGTACACTATACTGTAAATCATTGACAATGTTTAGTTGCTGTATTTTGCTATCTGTATAACAGTTATAACAATGCTAACATCCAAAAAAAAGGGGGGGGGGATAATTGGGGGGGGGCGGGAGGGGTTTGGTATCTGGAAGTCTCTGGGAGTCTCTGGTACTCCGTGTGTGACTTTGCTGTGACCTAAAACTTCTTTGAAAATTAAATGAAAATTTGGGAGACAATGGGGATTGAGAGGGGGAAGGTGTCATGGCACACCAGACATCCAATAACACAGTGATAAAAGAAAAAAAAAATATATATATATATATTTTTTTTACCGGGAGGTACCAGGGATCGAACGCTGGTCTCTCCATATGGTAGACGGACGCCGAACCTCTTGAGCCACATCCGTTTCCATATATATATATATATATATATTTTTTTTTTTTAAAGGCATTTCTTTTGCTTTTTTCCCCATTTTTTTTAATGTCCCAATCTGCTAATTATATTTTGTTTTGTTTTGTTTTTTGTTTGATTGTTGTTGTTTTTTTCCCCTCAGTTTCCATATGTTTATCTCTTGCATGTAAGCTTATCATTGCTGTTTCTTTTTCCTATTAAGTGTATTTGATTATTTTGTGGGCTACATGTTCATGGAAGATTTAGATCACAGAAGGGTTACAATGGGTACTACAGGGGATTATTGGTGGGGGGTGTCGGGAGGGGAGATTCATGGGAGTTAGTTCATCTGAATATACATGAAAGATATACAAAGTTGTTCAAAAGATCAAAAAATGGGGCATGATCACGATGGGTGGACAATCACACAATAAATGAGGGAATCTGAATTCCTAGCCTGGAGAGCTCTGCCCCAGTCTCCATGGGAGCAGCAACAGTCCTCTGAGGGCAGGGACAGTGTCTGTCAAAAGAGGATGACCCACTGATGAGTTCTTTTTAATGATGACTACCCTTATGAGTCTTTGCTCTTGTAACTGAAACTGAGGTTACTGTTATGGTGTGCCTAAGACTTTTGCCACCTGAGAGCCTCCTTGTTGCTCAAATGTGGCCTCTCTCTAAGACAAACTCAGCATATGAATGCATTACCTTCCCCCCAACGTGGGACATGACTCCTGGGGATGAGCCTCCCTGGCAACGAGGGATTAATACCAAGTGCCAACTGGCAACACAACTGGAAAAAGACCTTGAATAAAAGGGGGAAAAGGCAAAGACAAATGAGCTCAAGTGGCTAAGAGACTTCAAGAGAGTCGGGAGGTCATCCCAGAGGTAACGCTTACGCACACCTCAGTAAGAGCTCATAGAACATCAAAGTGCATATCACCCCACACAGAGGGGTTCCTGAGAGCTCTGGAGACACCCAGGTCCTATATAAGGGGGGATAGCCTCAGAGACTGATGCCTTATCAGTGGGCTCTATTTTGGAATCTGTGCTCCTGAGAGAGACAGAATTGGACTCAAATAAATCCTCCCTGCACATGGTTCATCAGTCCCTTCTATTCAAACCTATAGGTGATGCTGGAGTTTTTAGGTATACTTCCAGAGACTGGAGCCTCAGGCCTACCTATGTGCCAGGTGTGCATGGAATCTCGGTGTAGCTGCAACTCCTACCCTACAGCTCAATGGACTCACCCAAGTCACCTGGTGAGGAGACAACGATGGGCAATGGCCATCCCAGGGAATGGAGAGGGCCTGCATCTGCAGGCAGGATAATCCCATGCACTGTATCCATGGGATATAAGCCCTCTCTCACTTGGAGGTGGAGTGGACGTCACCATCCCAGTCCCCTCAGGATTGGGGGAAGAACTATGGACTAGAGTGGACTTAATGGTATTCTGTTGTACACATATTGTGATTCTAGGAATGAAGAAATTATAACAGTGAGGTGGAGCCAGTGGCCACTGGACACTTTCGGGGCAGGGAGAGGATGTGCAGTTGAAATACAGGGACTTTTTCGGGATTTGGAGGTTGTCCTGAGTGCCATTGTGGCGACGGATGTAGGCCATTTTAAATCAGCACACACCACTCAGAACTGTGTGGGAGAGAGTGTGGTCTATGATGTGAACTGTGGTCTATGGTTGGTGGCAAGGCCCCAGGATGTGTAAGTCCATGAGGGTGATGGGCCACACTTGCGGGGACGTTTGTGTGGGATGTGGTGGGAGGTGTGGGAGGTGGGGAACATGGGAATCCTGGTAGGTTCCGTGTAATATTTTAGGTAATCTAAGCACCTCTTTAAAAAATATATATATAACACTTTTGTAAGCAAATGCACATATATGCATATATATTTATATATCATCTTACAAATATTGGTATGTATTGTGAAAATTTGGTTTTTACCCCCAATAAAAAATAAATAAATAAATAAACTCTTATGTGTAGTAGAGAGCACTCATATGAATTTTCAGATATATTTTTAAGAGATTTTTGATTTTTAATAACATTTCTTTTAAAATTATAAAAAAAATAGAATAAAATAAAGTACATTCTCAGCCTCTCTGGTCCCTCAGCCATTCCTTGCCAAGGAAAGCAGCCTCCTTGTCCTTCCTTCACACTGCACATTTGACAGGGACAGGCCCTGCCTCTCTAAAGGGCCATCTGCATCTGTCCACTTCTGCTCTTGACCAGGTGGATAAGCCTAGGCTTCTTATTATGAAGGCAACTTCCTTACACCATGTTTTGCAGAATCAACTTTCTCAATCAAAGGAGCATATTTAGTTCCAACAGCTCGTCTGCTATGTTTATCTCTTGCCCTTGGTTGTAAATTCAAGTGAGAATAGGTATCCTTTATTGAATCCCCTTGAGACCCCAACACTAGGAAATACAGTGCTGAGCACAGTGGACAACCCTATGACCTAGCTCAGTGCTTTCCAAGCTCTCTGTGGTGAAAGACCAGGTTGGTTTGTTGGTTTTCAAAGCATTGCAAACAAGTGCTTTTGTAAAATGTAATAAAATGCACTTTGATGTTATAGCAATGTCAAATTACCGTAAAACTTTGTAAATTCCTACTCTCAACTTCTATAGTGTTATCTCACTATAACAAACAGTTTTGGGGACATACTTTGAGTAACACTGGTATAACAGTTGGCCAATTTGATGTAATTATGAATTCCAAAAATATAATTGGATCATGCTTGTAAACTGATCTGTTAATCTGGGCATGATTAGGTTATGATTAGGGTGTTGAGCTCCACCCCTTGATGGGTGGGTAATTGAATATAAAAGGCAAGGCAAAGAACAGAGTAGAAGCAGTCTTTTGAGAAGCAGTTTTGATGTTGGAAAGAAGGCCCCAGGAGAAGAGAAGCGAGCCGTTCGCCTGATCGTCTACAGCTGACCTTGTGGAGGAAACAGGAGCTAAGCCCAGAGAGAAACGCAGCCCCGGAAGAGAGGAACCCCAGAAGCCTGAACCCTGGCAAATGCCGGCAGCTGTCTTGCTCTAACATGTGGCAATGGACTGTGATGAGAGAAGAAACTTAATGCTTTATGGCCTGGTATCTGTGGACTTCTACCCCAAATAAATACCCTTTATAAAGACCAACCCATTTTTGGTATTTCACATTAGCACCCATTTGGATGACCAATACAACTGGTCTACCCCATTCCCTTAGGGAGCTTACATTCTAGTGGAGAGAGACAGAAAAAACTAATGAGTAATCAAACAACACAGTTATCTAGGGTGATGTGTTCTATGAACTAATCAAACAGACAGTGATGGAAAATGATTGGAAGGGCACATGACTCAGGGTGGTCAGGAAAGGCTTCTTGGAGAAGGTGATATGTGAGTTGAGACTCAAAAAAGCTAGTCATGGGCTAAGTCAAGAGCCAGAGAAAAGAGCTTTCCAGTAAGAGGAAACAGCAGATGCAAAGCTGAGGTGGGAAAGTACACGATGTATTTGAGGAACATAGAGAAGGTCACTGTGACTGGAACATAGTAAAAATGTCTTAGTTTCCCAGGCCAAATTGACAGATACCACATAGTGGTTGACTTAAACAATAGGAATTTATTGTCTCATGCTTCTGGAGCCTAGAAGTCCAAAATCAAGGTGTCGGCACGGCCATGTTTTCTCTTGGAATCTGTAGTGTGAGGTGATGGCTTTCTGGCAATCCTGCATCACATAGTGAGCTCTCTCTCCTTCTCTGGGTTCTCCTAAATGACTGCATCCAAATTTCCTCTGCTCAAAAGGAAGTCAGCCATATTGGATTAAGACCCACCTTGATTCAATTTGGCCTTATCGAAATAGGATCTTTGAGGATCCTATTTAAAAACGAGTCCACACCCATAGGACTGGGGGTTAGGACTTGAACATGTCTTTGTCGGGGACATGATTCAACCCACCACAATAAATAAGGAGCGCATCATGAAATGATGTTGGAGAAAGAGGGAAGGGCCAGCTCACAGGGTATTTGAGGAATAAATAAGATGATGTTAAAGCAGACAGTGTAGTACCAGGCTCAGAACAAACACACTGCTCCTCCTGAAATGCTCTTGTTCCCCAGTTCACCATGCACGCATCCTGCTTTCTCTCACTTCTCTGCTGCCTTCTCCACTCAGTCTTCTCTTGCCAACATTGGGAGGTGCCTTCATCACTCACATCTGTGATTCGCCATCACGGCACCCACATGGCCCCACAACCCTCACCAGTCACAGTACACATGTGCGTGTCTCACCTCATAGAGCAGGGTCTGTGCCTCTGCACCCCTGAAAAGTCTCATACCTTGTAGGTGTTCAGTTAGATGCTCTGGAGAATTGATGGACTCCGCTGGCTGGAGAGATGCATTGGGCTTCTCCCTGTCCCCTTCGACTCCTCCTTAAAAATAGCCTGG
>JAKSZT010054341.1:17511758-17522698 GCA_026826555.1 Tolypeutes matacus | reverse complement strand
TAAAAATAGCCTGGAATTTTGACATAACATTTATATAATTTAAAGCTTCTTTAAAGAAAAAAAATATTTTTTTAAATAGCCTGGAAGATTCAGGATTTGTCATAATTCAAAATACAGAAACATAAGGCTATTTGTTTTACTAGGCTTTGCTTTGAATCTGCTTCATCCACGTTATGATGTATCAGAGTGTCTCAGTACAGAGGCCCCACCTGGCCAACACATCAGTCGAGAAGCCACCTCTGCCATAGCACTCCTTTCCCAGGCTTTATGACACATGAGGCCTCACTGCCATCCCCCCAAACATACACAAGGACCAGCTTGCACATGCTCGCACACACACACGGACAGAGTATCTGGGGGCTTCTTGTCACCTTGATGGCTCTTTTATTTATTATTATTGATATATAATTCACATACCATAACATTCACCCTTTTAAACTGTATAATTAAATGACATTAAATACATTCACAGAATTGCACAACCATCATCACTATCTAGTTCTAGAACATTTCATCACCCCAAAAGGAAACCTCATACCCATTAGTAGCCACTCACCGTTCCCCGTTCTCCGCAGCCCCTGGCACCCATTAATCCACTTTCTGTCTCTATGGAGTTGCCTGTTATGGACAATTTTTATAAATGGGATCATAATAATATTTAACCTTTCGTGTCTGGCTCCTTTCACTTAGCATAATGTTTTCAAGGTTAATTCATGCTATAGCATGAATCAGTACTTCATTCCTTTTTCATGCTGAATAACACTCCATTGTATAGATATACTGCATTTTTTTATCAGTTCCTCAGGTGATGGACATTTGGGTGGTTTCCACCTTTTAGTTATTATGTATAATGCTGCTGTGAACATTCACATACAGGTGTTTGTCTGGACATATGTTTTCAGTTCTCTAGTGTATACCTAGGAGTGGAATTGCTGAGTCATTTGTTAACTCTATGTTTAACATTCTGAGAAACTGCCAGACTGTTTTTCAAAGTGGCTGCACAATTTTACCTTCCTGTTAGATGAGGGTTACGATTTCTTCACATCCTCATCAATACTTGCTATGGTTGTTTGTTTTGATTATAACTATCCTAGTTAATATGACATCGTTCTTGCTCCTTCACATACCATGGTAGATGCCTCCTGATATAGCATTTTAGTCTTACCTTGATCTTCTCCTCCACTCCCACTCTCATGGATCTTACTCTTCTTCACCTTTTCCTAGAGGATTTGAAAAAACATACAACACATTTTTGTTAAACAACTTGCTTATATATGCTACCTGGTATTGCTGTTCTCCCTCTCTGGAATAATCTCCCCGCCTGTCCCCACCACTTCACTGGCCAAATCCTGCTTCTCCTTTAAAACTCAGCTTCTCCACTGTCTCAGATACCTGAATACTTTCACCCCAGGCAAATGAGCCTCCACTATACCCCATTATAGCACCTAGCACTTTACAACACACGTTTTGTTTTCCTGTTGTCTCCTCTGCTAGGCTTTAAACTCTACTAGGTCAGATATTATGTCTTGATCATATTTGTATCCTAGGATATAGCACAGAAATCGGCACTCAGTAGGCACTAAATAAATGGGTTTGGGAGGAAGGGAGGAAGGGAAGGGAAGAGAAGGGAAGGGAGGAAAGGAAGGGAAGGGAAGGGAAGGAAGGAAGAAATAAAGTATTCTCTAGTTGGCTTGTTAATTGTGTTTTCCTAGTTGGATGTAACCTCTCAAAGTCAAGGACAGTGTCTTTTTGTCTTGTGAATTTGTTTTTTAAATGAGAGAATTGTGGGTTTATAGAAAAGTTATGCATAAATACAGGGTTCCCATATACCACCCTATTAAAGCCTTCCATTGGTGTGTTCCATTTGTTACAGTTGATGAATGCACATTTTTATAATTGTACTATTAACTCTAGTCCATGGCTTGACCTATAGGGTTCACTGTATAATGTACTTTTGTGGATTTTTTTTTTATTATTTTTATTCTACTACCATATATACAACCTAACATTTCCCCCATTTAACCACATTCAAATTTATAATTCAGTCCTGTTTATTACATTCACAATGACATTTCCTATTTGTAATATTAAGGGGCAGAAATAGACAATTTGGAAGGTTTCCTTGGCTCTTTCATCACCTCATGTACAAACTTCCTTTTCACTTTCCCTAGGCAAGCATCACACCCATAAACACACATAGACTGGCAAGTACATGTACACAAATTCACACCCTCACTGCTCACCTGAATAGGCAGATGCCCAGAGAAATGGGGACTGTTTCTCCAGGCCTTACCTGTGCAAGTACTGATAATGGTAGGATATGTATCTGAGAAGCAGCACCAACCCTGACAGTGCCTTTTTTACAAATGCCGAGGGGACTTCATACAGTTTGATAGGTCACAAATCATCATAGAAAGGACCTGGTACCTTCCAGGTAAGGATAACCGATTGAACACGCCTCTAACTTCCCTTTCTCCTGAAATTCCTCTAAACTATAGTAAAGGAGTTTTTTTAAGGTATGGGGAAAATGAGAGAGGAGAAAACAGCAATAAACTTTTGGAAACTGGACAGCAGATAAGTGCTAACTGACTTAGTAGGCATAAGGAAGTTGAATCCCAAATTAGCAGTGAGGAGAGATGATTTACCACAGGTTCCCTATGAGGTCATGGATTGGTGACATTAAGTGTACTTGAAAATGGAGGTAAAGGGATAAGTTAGGGGGATCTGGTGAAAGCTATTTAAGTATTTTGAGCACTTGAAGCTTCTGGTGGACAAAGATGGTAGTGGAAGATGCTTCAGGATGCTCTTCTGCCACAGAATCTTTGAACAACTAATAAAAGCTGGCAGAGACTACTTGTCAGAATTCTGGAAAGCAGTTAAATAGTTGCAGTAACTCTGTGTGTGTGTGTGTGTGTGTGTACTGAAACAAGAAAATGCATCTTTGAAAAATGGTAGGAGAACCTCATAGCATCCTTACTGCCCATCCTACCCCCCACCCCCTGTTCTCCTGGTGAGAACAGCATGGTGTCGGGCCAGCCTGTGCTTCCACTGTGGGTCCCTGGCCCTGTTCCAAAGGGAACAGAGCAACCCCTAAGCACATATTGCAGTGCCTGTATGTCAGAGCCAATCTATTGGGTGGCAATCTAAAAGAACCAGGAAAATTGTCTCTGGGTCACCTTTCCAGAATTTGTCCTGCAGGCAAAAGCATCTTGCATATAGCTAAAGTAGTGCAAGAAACAATTAAGTTAAAGCAGCCTGGGGCAAAGGATTATCTGTTTTAAGTCATACAGTAGAGCACCCTGGAGGGGGAGAAAGTCTATTTCATAGGGAATGGGGGGCATTTAAATTCCTATAAACAGGGGAATTCCTAAAGCCATGAACAAGCACAAGCCCATACAAAACGAAGGCCAGAAAAGACCTGCAAGTTCACTTCCATCTTGGGCTGATCTACTTGATATGAGGGCTAATCTCTGAAGAAGAACACCAGCCAATGCAGAGCCAATTGCAAAGAGTATGTGACATGTTTTATGAATTGGTTTATTTGCTTTTGTTAGGTCCTGGCATGCAAGGAAATCTCTGTCATATTACTAGATGGATACAAACTCAAGGATCAGACAGCTCAGGGACTAAATCTCAGAGATAACACTTTAAAATATTAAAATGCACAGTTTATATCAAAAGATTACAAGACAAAGAAACAGGAAATCATGCTCTATCTAAAGGAATAAAATGAAAATCCAGAAACCATCAAAAAGAAGGCCAGTCTTTGGCCATACTGAACAAAATTTATTTTTTTAATGATCCTCTGTGTGCTCAAGGAGACAAAACACAAAGAAATAAATAAAGGATATCAGGAAAATGATGAATGAACAATATGAGAATCTCAGTAAAGAGAGAAATTTTTAGTAAGAACAAAAGGAAATACTGTAGTTGAAGACCACAATAACTGAAATGAAAAATTCTCTAGAGAATTTAAAGAGCTGACTGGAGCTGGCAAAATGAACTAGTGAACTCAAAGATAAGACAATTGAAATGATTCAGGCTGAGAACCAGAAAAAATAAAGAATGATTAAAAAGACTTGTGGGATGCCATCAAACATACCAATATATGCATCATGGGACTCAGGAAGAAAAGAAAGAGAGAGAGGGCCAGAAGGAGTATTCAAAGAATTAATGGCAGAAAACATCCCAAATTTAACCAAACACATGAATATGGATATTCAATATCAAATTCATACAGAAGAGTAAAGGGCCCCAAATAGCCAAAAGTATCTAGAAAACAGCTACATAATAATATAAAAGTTGTTTTAGTTTGCTAAGCTGCTCAAAGCAGATACCATAAATGCATTGGCTTTAGCTATGGGAATTTATTAGCTTACAAGTTTACAGTTTTGAGGCTGAGAGAAATGTCCAAATCAAGGTGATGCTTTCTTTCCAAATCCTGGCTGCTGGCAATCCTTGGGTCCTCTGCCACATGGCAAGGCACATGGCAGCATCTGCTGGTCTCTCCCTTCTCTTCCAAGTTTCATTGATTTCAGCTTCTTATTTCAGTGGCTTTCTCTTCCTGTATTCATCCCATTTATAAAGGACTCCAGTGAAAAGATTAAGAGCCACCCTGGGCCACGCCTTTACTGAAGTAGCCTATTCAAAACTTATTACTTACAATAGGTTTATATCCACAGGAATTGATTAGCTTTAAGGACATTATTTTCTGGGACACATACAGTTCCAAACCACCACACTCCACCCTTTGGACTACAAAAAAAAACCACGTTCTTTCTATATGCAAAATACATTCATTCATGCCATCACAATATCCCAAAAGCCTTAAATCATTTCAGTAACAATATTAAGTACAAATTCTCATCAAAATCATTATAGATGTGGTCTGTCCTGAGTCACAGTTCCCCCTTAGACTGTGGACCTGTGAAACCTAGAGAACAAGTTAATCTGCTTCTAATATACAGTGGTGGGACACTCATAGGATAAACATTGCCATTTTCATAGGGAGAAATTGGAAGGAAAACAGGGATCATGAGTTCCAAACAATTCTAAAACACTGCAGGGCATATCCCATTAGATTTCAAGGTCTGATACTCATCTGTAGAAAGACATCTTGTCCTTCAGGCTGATGGAGCGGTAGCCCCACCCTTTCCAAGTACTTGTGCAGCAGCCATGTTGTCTCCGAACACTGGGGTGAAGGCTCCAACATCTTCAAGCATTGGGGTGACAGCCAGGCTCTTGGATCCACTCTTGTCAAGCATCAGCGGCATGGCCAGCTTCTGGGCTCCACCCTTATTAAACATTGGGGTGGCAGCCAAGCTCTCCACAATCCCCCAGGCACCTGAGAAACCTGGTGTGGTAATACTCTTCCTGAACAACTTGATCATAATGATATAAACACTATTGAAACAAAATTATGACATAGCCATATTTGAAGGGTGAAGTGATGGAGGAAGGTATGTGTGTTTTAGGGGGGATAAGGGGAGAAGAGAGAGTCAAATCCTCAACTTGCAAAGTTGTAATTCAATAGATAATGCCTAAAAATGAAAACTCAGGAAAATAAATATGAGCATTTTATTTAGAGATGTAGAGGACAATAATTTAGGAATAAGCTCAGATACTTGACAGTGGTTCTTCTGGAGAAGAAGTAGTGGGGGAACTACTATTTGTCCTAAGAAACATGTACAACTATATGACTCTTCAGAACTCTTGCTTGCATGACTCTGATAAAAATTAAAATATATAAACAGTGAAAGTCCACGTGGAGTGCCTCTCTGTAATAGTAAATGAAACCAAGTGATAAGTATTTTGCAGCAGGTAAATCCAATCAGCATGATTTAAGGAGTTTTGACTTAGAGTCAGAAAGTTCAGTTTTAAAGTTAAGGGAGGTTCAGCACTAGAGCTGTGATAGCCACAGGAAAGAAGTAGGAAGCAGCAAGTTCCTAGAGGTAGGAGAAGGGATGAACCAGATATAAGGTCCCTATCTTTATTTATCATTAACATCAGATGAAAACTGGAATTTTGGTTTTTAATGTATATGTAATGACACCGAGGAAGAAAGTTTGCCTTGTCATCTTAAGAAGGAAAGTACCATGAATGATGTCAATAGATGAGCTGATATTTTTTAAAATGTAATATATTTACAATCTCAGAGTTTAGACTTTCTTGTGTGGAAACCAACTACATAAAGAGAAGTATGGAAAAGAAGACTGGTGAATTGGCAAATTCAAAGTTGTTGGCCTCTTTGTCACCTGTCCCCATGGAGTTCAGCTTATGATTGCATATAATTTAGTCTTACCTGGTATGGGCATATGCAAGAGAGAAAACATTCACAAGAAGTTACGGAGTGAATAAATACACCTGTTAAAAGACAGGCAGAAGGATCAGGGGGTGGAGAACAAACACATTACCTCCCAGAACTCCAAACAAAGTCCACAGAATCAACTGCTAAAGAAGGAATGTATACCTGAGTTGTTCTGTGAGAGCTAACTGGAAACATTTCCAAGGAAACAAGGAATGAATTTGAGTAATGTAATTAATCCCTAAGCACTGTGTGTACATATGCATGTGTGTGCATGCTCAGAAAAAATCCTATTTTGGTTTTGAGCTAGCTTTCACAACTTTAATCAGATTTTAATTTCATGGTCTAATCATTCATGCTTTGAAAACCACCTAACTATAATTTGACCTAGCTTGTCAATAAACCAAGTGGCACCAAAGCCTCTCATTTGTATTGCTAACATTTAAAACCTTAAAAAGATTTAAATATAAAGATGGTCATTTACTTGATCCCACAATCTTAAGGAATTTGTTTTTCTTTTAGATAGTATTGTTATAGACATTTAAACTGTGAAAACCAAATGTGTAGGTTTTGCAAAAGTAGTCACAGCAGTTCTTGCAACAGAAGTGAGGCTTTCTATGTTTTACTGACAGTCCATTTTATAAAGTTTAGTTTTAAATTTACATACAGCAAAATTCGCTCTTCTTGGTGTACAGTTCCATGAGTTTTAACATATATATAGATTCATGTAATCACTACCACAATCAGGATACACAACAATTCCATCTCTCCAAACTCCCTCATGCTGCTGCTTTGAAATCAACCTCTGCCTCTACCCCTAACTCCTGGCAAACCACTGATCTATCCTCTGTCCCTATAGCTTTGCCTTTTCCAGAATGTCATATAAATATAATTGTTCTGATTGTAGCCTTTTGAGTCTAGCTCCTTTCACTTAGCATAATATATTTGAGAAGTATTCTTGTTGTTATATGTATCATGTGTATGGTGTATGTATGCAAATAAAGACATATGTATGTATATATACTATAAAACCTTTTTATTTGGAAATAATTATAGAGTCACAGGAAGTTGAAAAGATAATACCAAGAGGTCTCCTGTACCCTGCACCCACTTTCCCTGAATGGTTACATCTTACATAATTATAGTACAATAGCAAACCCAGGAAATTGATATTGGTACAATGTATGCCATTTTATCACATTGTAACTACCACCTCAATCCATATACAGAACTATTCCATCATCACAAATATCTTCCTAGTGCAAGCCCTCTACAATCACTCCAAACCCGCTCCTCCCCATCATTTCTAATCCAGAGCAACCACTGCCTGTTCTTCAGCTATAAAATTTTATCATTTCAACAATGGTATATAAATGAAATCATACAGTATGTGACCTTTGGAGATGAGCTTTTTTCACCCAGAATCATCCCCCTGAGAGGTTGTCGTGTTTATCAACAGTTCATTCCTTTTTTTTACTGAGATGAATTCCATTGTATGGGTGTCCCAGCGTTTGTTTATCCCTTCACCCATTGATGGACATTTGGATTGTTTCCAATTTCTGGCAACTGTGAACAAAGCTTCTATAAATATTTGCATACAGACTTTTGTATGAATATAAGTTTTCATTTCTCTTAGATAATACCTAGGAGAGGGTTGGCTGAATCATATGGTAAGGGAATATACATCTTTACAAGAAACAGCCGAACTGTTTTCCAAAGTGACTGCACCAATGTCATTCCCTCCAGCAATGCAGACAGGTGTTCTAATGAGTTGCTCCTCATCCTTGATAATGCTTGGTAATGTCAGTTTTGTTGTTGTTGTTGTTGTTATATTTTAGCTATCTTGGTGGGTGTGAAATGGTATCTAGTTGCTTTAATTTGCATATATCAGGTTAATTTTGAATTAAGAGAAAAGCAAACTTAGCTTGAAGAAATATTACTTCAATATCCCTATTTCATATTTATAACTGCCCAATGATTCTAAAAAAGTTAACAAATATTCACCAAGCTCAATCCCCTGCCTCAGGAACCTGAAAATGAAATTCTAGACATTTAAATGATTGCCAATCATTGTCGTTAACTAGTCCCTATGCTTAGTGAAAGATTTGAAAAGCAAGTTGCTTCTCACTTCATACAAAATGTATATTCCAGAAGCTTTCTGTGAACAAAATTTACGTTCCTTGAATTTCATAGCAAGAGCATTGGGCATGCTTGATGTTTTGAAGAATTCCTAGAGAAGTGCATTTGTTAAAACGGAATAAACAGGGTTTCATGGAAAGAGCACTGGGAGGAGAATTTGAAAGTCTTGTTTTTGCATGCCACTCTTCCTGACTGGCTGTGCAACTTTGAACAGGCCCCATAAACCTCATTTAAGCTTCAAGTATCTTAACCCTCATGTGTCTCCTCCTCTGCAAAATTGGATTTACTTCAGCCACATTTCCTGGAGTATATTCCACAAAATTCTGAGTCTACAGGATAAGTATGTGTTGAAACAGAAAAGGGTTTGTGTTTAAATAAGCTGGGGAAATGCTGAGTAAAAGAAAGTTCAAAAAGTTTCTATGAAAGAGGACTTTCTAAAGCCTATAATCTGATAACACTGCAAGAAGGCTGTCCTATGCGGTTTTCCACATTTATTGGCCACAAAACTCTTTTTCATTGAAAAACACATGGGACACATGTTCCCCAGAACTCGCTTTGGGAAATGCTGAGCTGAAGTATTTTTAATATGCCTTCCAAATTTAACTTTTTATGTTTACTCTCTTTTTATAATAAACTTCAATACTTTCTAGTGTATTTGTCTGGAAAGTTTGCATTTCACATATCATATTTTGTGCAAACCTGTTCCACCTTCAACTGACATGCTTGTAGCCAAAATAATAATAAGCTTGCTTCTCAAGCCTATGTATTCAAGGCCAGGCTGGTTTTAACCAGTGTAAGGATCAACCGGGTCTCAGGAGTGGGGCAAGGCAGAGAGAGCTGTGATGGAGGGGACACAGGTGAGGAGTGGCCTGAGGAAGAAGCCAGAAGCTGTGAGTCAGAACAGGAGTGTCCAGAGTATGTGCAGAGATGGGCAGGAGATCTGAGGGGTCAGAGGCTGCAGTCTGCTGGACAGCTGGGTTAATTCAAGGTCAGACAGGGAAATATGTCAGACAAGGAAAAAGGAATGAAAAACTGTGTAGAAGTCCAAGGGCATGCAATTCATTCTCCAAGAAACAGACATGAGACATCACCAAAAAGAAGCCCTTCCTACTGAAGTAATCTAATTTAGCCTCCACTTACTACTGGGACAGGAGCCAATACTTGGAAGAGGCTCCCGGGCCTGCAGGTTGGGGCTGGTGATTGTGAGGTGCTGCTGGAGCTGGGGCCAGGCTGTAGAAGAAGAGCTGTAATGGGCAGGCACCAGGCAGGAAGATGCCCCAACTCACCTCTCTCCTACTCCCTCCCCTCCTGAGTACCAGTTGGAAGGTTTGTCTCCTGCATGTAGTTTTAGGGAACTCTTTAGGCCTGAAGAGTTTAGAACAAAGAGATTAATTGACCAGAAATGAAGAGCTTGAAGCAACTTGAGGCAGTGGCAAGAGTGTGGAGTGAGAGTCAAGAGGCCAAGTTCAGCTGCTAACCTGAGCCTTGAGCTTTGATCTCCTCACTCTTAAGTCAAAGCTTTCTTCCAGCTCAGGGGTTCCAAGCTTCTAGTCACTCCTACATTTGGGAGGGGATGACCACATTCAACCATAAGTGAGGAGATAAGTGGAGGCCTCTTCTCTTCTTGCTCTCAAATCCAGGACGGCTGCTGGTCTTTCCCTTTCCCTGCCATTACCCCCATCCTAGGAGTGCACACACGTTGCATTGTTTGTTGGGTTGTTCTTGAGGAGACTGGCAAAGCTGATTCCATGGGGGAAACCTGTCAGGACAGAGCAGAGGGGAGCCAGAATAGGGAGAACAGTCAGGTGCCTATGCATCCTGTAGGTCGGCGTGGGTCATTGGACAAACCAGACAGGTCATCAGGAAACTCAGAGATAAGGCATCAAAAATGGACAAACAGAGCATTCTGGGTGGTGGGATAAGCAGAGACAACATCTTCTCACCCTTGCCTCATTATCAGGGGACAAGTGATTTGGGGTAGGGGCCATCCATCCCAGATGGGTCAGACAGAGACGTTCTCCAATAATAGGGAGAAAGGTAATTTGAAATTAAAATTGGTAGAGTAGCTGAAAGTCACATTAATTAGAGTAGTACACACTCCTCATGTGAGACCAAACTGTGCAGTTTTCAGAAGGTAATATTTATGGCAATGAAGAGAGTTTATGCTCAGGTGATTTTGGTAGGAAACCCGCTATGCTGGTTTTTGGTAGGGAGACTGGTTTGGAGATATGTGCTTCACAGGCCCCACCCTCTTCCCTCTCCTCTCACACAAATTGACCTGGTGGTTCCCACCCGTTTCAAAGCCTGCAGAAGCCAGATAGAAGCACATTAAAGCATGACCCCAAGGTAGTGGTGTTTACCAAACTCAGAATTCATAGGGACTGGGACTCCCTGTGCATTAGGGCAGGGGTTGAATTTCCTCAAGAGCCTTCCTGGCAGCTGAGGGGTGTGGGTGTGGGTGTGGGTGTGGGTGTGGGTGTGGGTGTGGGTGTGGGTG
>JAKSZT010054341.1:17488702-17511748 GCA_026826555.1 Tolypeutes matacus | reverse complement strand
GGGTGTGGGTGTGGGTGTGGGTGTGGGTGTGGGTGTGGGTGTGGGTGAGTGTGGGTGTGGTGGGGCAGCCTCCAGGATGGGCTGCACCTGGGGATGGGTGGGTGGCAGTGTGGAAGATGATTGAGGTTTCTTTAGGAAAGGTCAGAGTTCCTTTAAGAAAAAAAGTCATATTGAACAATAAAGTGGTCTCTGCTGGCAACTGACCTTCCCAGAAGGAGGGGGGCTGTAGCAGTCCCACCCTTGTAGAACAGATGGCAATGGAGTTCATTCAAATAATCCTGTGGGGCCCTTAGTTTTCCTGCCCTGATACTTTGTGACTTTATGCATTATTTAAAAACAGAGTTATCCTTGCATTCTTGTGAATTTTCCAATTGTGGGTCTCTTCCGAGTTTGCCCCACACAGTGCTTGGTTTCTTACTGTGTAAAGGTTGTTGACCTACCAACTCTATTATTTAACGCATATTAAGTCCAAGTTTGCAACAAAATATTTTTTAAAAGAATATTATATAGCAGTTTTAGTAGTTCTTCATTTGAGAATCAGAGCTGATGACCAGGTTTGGTTAAGTTTACTGGCCAATAGTCAGGGCTGGCTTTGTTCATGCCTATGCTAATTAATGTTCCTTGTCATTTTTGCATTTGTTTTATGAAACATTTTAAAGCTTTCCATTCGGTACCTTGTAAAGGAGATACCCACCAGGGTAGTCCAGAACCACTTGAGGTTGCTGTGGCAGTTTGAAATTATTTTATGAATCCAAAAAAAGATAGAGATTGTATTTGTGAGCTGGTACACTCCTGTGGGTGTGAGGCCATTTTTTAATTGGACTACCTCAGTGAGGCATGACTCAGGTTGAGTCTCTGTCAGATGAAAAACACACCAGAAAAGAGAACTCTGCCATTTTTTGATCCTGCCAGGTGATAGAAAGGAGAGGCTCAAGCACCTGAGGCCCAGGGGAGAGATGAGCCATTTGCCTGATAGTTTGCAGCTAAAACCGGGAAGAGAGCAGAGCAGCCACGCCTGACAGAAGAGGTTCAGTATGAGAAAACCCCTATGCCTAGTTGCCCTCAGCTGAGCTCCAGAAGATGGTACATCCCAGAGGGAAAAGCAGAGACCAGGCAGAGATCACCTGCACTCTTGCTTCAACACGTGGCAGCTGACTTGGGTGAGAAAGCACCTCTTATAGGGCCTTGAGTTAAACTTTTCACAGCCTTGGAACTGTAAGCTTTTACCCCAGATAAATACCCTTTATAAAAGCCAACACATTTCTGGTACTTTGAATCAGCACCCCTTTGTCAAACTGAAACAGTTGGCAATTGTCCACAGATCCAATAATTAGACTGGTTTATAGAGTTAGTATAAGAATGAGCCCACTGGAGAAAAAGGTTATTATCTTGTGGCATTATAATTAAGGATTGGAAAGAGAGTATAAGGAAAAGTTGAGTAATCATGCTAATAGTATTTAATTATGAGTCAATCCTGAATGAATAAAAACATTAAATTAACCAAGATCCACACTCCTTAAAAGAATGAGGAAAAAGGCAATTAATAGCAAACACAATAATGACCAGTTACTCATGAAGACCCTTCCTTTTTAAACAAATATTTGAGTCCATCTAGAGGTTCTTATATACTTATATTCAGGTATACTTATATTCAGGTCTTCAGGTGGGTCAATGGCAATAGCTTTGGCTGAGTGGTAGAAAGTCACCATACAGAATTTGTTGTAGTTTGACTCTAGTATGGTGTATCCACATTTTGATGCCCTATAACTTAGCAGAAGAGTGAGTAACAAGTAATGCTAGGTATGGTCCTGCCCATTTGGATTTAATTGTGCTTGAGGATGTAAATTTTTCCATGTACATAACCATACCCACTCTCCAGGTAGGTAGTTGTGTAACGGAGTGTCTGTGGGGAACTTAAGGTAGTTGGAAGCATAATTATTGATTTCAGTTAAAGTTCCTCCTAGGGACTTTACATATTGAATAGTGGCTAATTCAGAACTAGGATGCATATTTCCAGCATATTCTACTTTTAGACATGGCCTTTTATATGTCATTTTATAAGGACTTAAACCTAGTCTGCTTCGGGGTGCTACTCTTATCCTCAGGAGCACAATGGACAGGGCTTTATCCCACTTTAATTGTGTTTTCAAACAAATTTTTACTAGATGTTCCTGTAATATTCAGTTCATTCGCTCTATTTTTCCTGTGGATTGAGGTCTATAAGAAGAGTGACTCCACCAATCAATGCCTAATAAACCAGAAACATCCTTGACTACTTTAGAGGTGAAGGCAGCACCAATTGTTGCTTTGAATGGATAGAGGGAATCCAAACTTGGGAATAATTTCTTTTAGCAAACACTTAACGATTTCATGGGTCTTCTCAGTTCGTCAAGGGAAAGCATCTTCCCATCCAATAAAAGCGTAAATGAATACTAACAGATATCTACAATGTACAGGGCCTTTAGGCATTACAGTTAAGTCAACTTGACAATCTCCTCCTCCACCTAATCCCCAATACTGTACTCTTATTAAAGCTGGTACTTTTGGGCAGGGCTGGGAATTGATTTGAGTGTATGTTACACGTTGATCAGTTACAACTTGAACAGTTGGTCGTAGGTTAGATCCAACTATACTCTGAGTCACTTGTTAGGGTTTCTCATCCACAATGTGTGATTTGGTGAAAATGTGTTATGATGGGTTTGAGGAGGTTCTTTGAGATGAGAATTTTACTCATATCACTGTGTTCATTTTCCATTTGTAACCATCCCTGTTTAGCAAGACTTGTAAATTCCCTGTTTAGCAAGACTTCTTGCTAAGTTTTTTTCTGGATACTGAGGTTTTCCAAATGTTTCTAGTTCGGGTTCTTCTTTGCTGTGAGGTAATAGTGGGTGGTTTGGGTAAAAAAAAAGCAAGGTTTGTGGGGGAAGGGGGGATTTCCCTCTTTGCAGCTTTTCTGGTTGCTTTATCTGCTAGTCTGTTGCCTTTAGCTTCTTTGTTATTAGTAGCTCAAGGTTCTTTACAAAGAATGACTGCCAGTTCTCTTGATTGTAAAACTGCATTTAACAACTATAGGATTGGGTCTATATGTTTAATATTCTTATTAACAGTGATTAATAAACCACACTCTTTCCAAATGACTCCATGTGCATGCAGAATGGCAAAAGCATATCTAGAGTCTGCATATATGTTTGCTTTTTGTCCTGCACTCAGTTGCAGGGCCTTCAAGAGAGTAATTATTTTGGCTCTTTGCCCTGAGGTTCCAGTGCACAAAGGCTTTGGTTCTAATATTTCAGTGAGAGTGACTACTGAGTACCTTGCTCTGTGTTTCCATAGTTCATGTAGCTGCTGCATGATTCTAGGTCTGGTTCTGGTAATGGGGTGTCCATTAGTCCTGGGAGGCTAGAGTAAACCTCATCACAAGTTGTGCACAATCGTGCCTGGGACTTTTCCATTTTGGCCTTTCAGTAAATTCAGGCAATAAGGTGACCAGATTGAGTTTATCTATAGTTTTTAGTGTGATATTTGGATTGTTTAGTAAGATGGCTTGATATCTGCCTAAATGGCCCATAGTTAACCATTGACCCCCTTTTTGTTCCAGTATGGTAAGAACATAATCCGGGGTGAGGACTCAGGTGGGAGAGCCCAACGTGAACTTTTCTGCATCCTGGATGTGGCAGCTAACTGCTTGTGAGCAGGCTGGCCAGTCTCTGGTGACTGAGTCAAGATGCTTTCATAAGTATGCAACTGACCAGAGGTTTCCTCCAAATTCTTGTACTAATGCTCCTATTGCAATGTCTTGCTGTTCATATAAAAATAGCTCAAATTCTTTCATTATGTCAGGGAATGCTAGGGCTGGGGCCAAGAGGAGTTCATCCTTAAGTTTTTTAAATGCTAGAGAGCATTCTGGGGTCCATTCTAAAGGATATTTTTCTTCCCCCTTTAGGACTTCATATAGGGGTTTAGCAATAAATCCAAAATTTGGTATCCAAAGTCTGCAATAGCCAACCATGTCTAGAAGTTTTTTTGTGTTTCTAGGTTCTTATACTCACCATAAAGTTTTCTTTCTGCTGCACAGTAAGGCCCCTTGTCCTTCTGACAGTTCAAACCCAAGATATTTAACATGGGTCTGTGTTATTTGGGCTTTCTATTTAAATATTTTATATCCTTTTGCTGCTAGCCTTTTCAGCATTGTTATGGTGTTCTGATTTGAGGCTTCTTGGGTTTTACTAGATATTAGTATATCATTAACATACTGCAGGAAAAGTCCTTCTTGGAGTTATACTTCATGTAAGTCCTTAGCCAGTGCTGCTGGGGCATATATATATGTGTGTGTGTGTGTGTGTGTGTGTGTGTGTATGTATGTATTTGGGGGTAGAAACTTCCGGTTGCCAGGCCATAAAGTGTTAAGTTACTTCCCTCACCAAAATCTGTTGCCATGTGCTGGAGCAAGATGGCTGCCGACGTTCAGCCTTCCTCTTTCTCTTAAGGCTCTGTGGTCCCAGCTTCTTGCAATATCGGCTGTAGGCTGGGATAAGTCTCATTTCTTTCCCAGGGCTTGTTTCTCTCTGGGCTCCATTGCTCTGGTCTCTCCACCAGGTCAACTGTAGACTCTCAGGCTCTCTCTCTTCCCAGGGCCTCTGCCATGTCTATGGAGCCATCTCTATTCCTCTGTGTTCTTCTCCTGTATGTTTACTTCCCGGGGTTCCAGCAACAAAAAAATCCATCTCTCTCCTCTGCCTTGTAGTTTTCTTCTTGACACCAAGGGGGCAGGGACTCAACATCCTACTGACATGGAGTTGGGGCATTTAAAAAAAATTTTTTTAATTCAAAAAAAATTTTTAACAAATCAATTTTATTGATACATATTAATAAAGCATAAATCCATCCAAAGTATACAAGCAATGTATTCAGTGTAATAACATATTTGTGCATTCATCACTTCAATCATTTTTAGAACACTTTCATTATTCCAATAATAATAAAGAACAAACAAAACTCACCTGTCAATCTCATTATGCTTCCCCTGCCATACATAGCTGCTATTCTTTTTCCTTCTCTCTAGTACATTTGTATTTATATTTTGTAGAAACAGTCTTATAGATGCAATTTCACCCATATTCGTGTTTTACATGAGGTTTTACCATCTTATATAGTCCCATTTTACAGTTTTTAGCTTTCCTTCTAGTAATGTACATGACCTTAGACTTTCCCTTTCCACCACTGTCATGCCCATATAATAGCTCTGCTAGTTACAAACACCATGATATGCTCTCACCATTTCTATTCATTTCCAAAGATTTAAAAACAACCTTTTTACCAATTCTGCACAGATTAACCTTCAGCTTTCCATTCTCTAACCTCATTCTATTTTGGTGACATATATTCTAGTTATTAACTCCACAAATTTACACGATATATTTAGTTGATAGTAATGCAATCATACAGTATTTGTTCTTTTGTGACTGGCTTGCTTCACGCAACATAATGTCCCCCAGGTTCATCCATGTTATAATATGTTTCATGACTTCATTTCTTCTTACCACTGCATAATATTCCATCGTGTGTACACACCACAATTTGTTTATCCATTCATCAGTTGATGGACACTTGGGTTGTTTCCAACTTCTGGCAATTGTGAATAATGTCGCTATGAACATTGATGTGCAGTTGTCTGTTCGTGTCACTGCTCTCAGTTCTTCTGGGTATATACCCAGTAGCGGTATTGCAGGGTCACATGGCAAGTCTATATTCAACTTCACTAGAAACTGCCAAACAGTCCTCCACAGTGGCTGTACCATCCTGCATTCCCACCAACAATGAATAAGCATTCTTATCTCTCCACATCCTCTCCAACATTTAGAGTTTTCCAGCTTTTTAATAGCAACCAGTCTAATAGGTGTGAAATAATATCTCATTGTGGTTTTGATTTGTATTTCCCTAATTGTGAGCGATGTTGAACATTTTTTCGTGTGTTTCTTTGTCATTTGTATTTCTTCTTTGGACAGTTGTCTTTACAAGTCTTTTGCACATTTTTTAACCCAGTAGTTTGTCTTTTTATTATTGAGTTGTATGATCTCTTTGTATATCATGGATATTAAAAAGCTGGGACATAAAAGAATGAAAGAGGACCCCTAACTCACCCCCTATAAAAGAATCAACTCAAAATGGATCAAAGATCTAAATATAAAAGCCAGGACCATAAAACTACTAGAAGAAAATGTAGGGAAACATCTTCAAGACCTTGTACTAGGTGGTGGTTTCTTGGACCTTACAGCCAAAGCACGTGCAACAAAAGAAAAAATAGATAAATGGGACCTACTCAAAATTAAACATTTTTGCACCTCACAGGACTTTGTCAGAAGGGTGAAAAGGCGGCCAACTCAATGGGAAAAAATATTTGGAAATCACATAACTGATAAGCATTTAATATCCAGGATATATAAAGAGATGTTACAACTCAACAATAAAAAGACAAACGACCCAATTAAAAAATGGGCAAAAGACTTGAATAGACATTTCTCCAAAGAAGAAATACAAATGGCAAAAAAAAAAAAACATGAAGAAATGCTCAACATCACTCATGATTAGGAAATGCAAATCAAAACTACAATGAGATATCATTTCACACCTATCAAAATGGCCAGTATTAAAAAGACAGAACTGCAAGTGTTGGAGAAGATGTGGAGAGATAGGAACACTTCTTCACTGTTGGTGGGAATGCAGGATGGTACAACCACTATGGAGGACTGTTTGGCAGTTCCTAAAGAAGTTGAATATAGACTTGCCATGTGACCCTGCAATACCACTACTGGGTATATACCCAGAAGAACTGAGAGCAGTGACACGAACAGACATCTGCACACCGATGTTCATAGCCACATTATTCACCATTGCCAAAAGTTGGAAACAACCCAGGTGTCCATCAACAGATGAATGGATAAACAAACTCTGGTCTATTCACATGATGGAATATTATGCAGCTGTAAGAAGAAATGAAGTCATAAAGCATATGGCAACATGGATGAACCTGGAGGACATTATGTTGAGTGAAGCAAGCCAGACACAAAAGGACAAATACTGTATGAATGCATTACTATGAACTAAATATATTGTGTAATATATTGTTTGATTCAAAAAAAAAAAAAATTTACATGTATCCATTACATTTAATTGAGAAATGTATATATTTATTCATCTGTGTTTACTTTTTAGTTTTTAATTGTTTATGTTTTCAATTATTAAATGTACAAAATAAAGTTAAAAAAAAATAAAGTGCTAAGAACGATTGGAAAAAAAAAAAAATGCTGGGACATATTTGAACCCCTGTGGCAGGACAATCCAGTAATATTGCTGTTTTTTCCAGTGCCAGGATCTTCCCGTTCAAAATCACAAAACACAGTTTTTGTGATTCTTTTTCTAGGGGTATGCAATGAAAAGTGTCTTTTAAGTCTAAAACAATGAACCAAGCACGAGCATCTGAAATGTTGACAAGGAGAGTCTATGGATTAGCACTATTGGATGCATGTCTTCCACTTGATTGACAGCTCTTAAATCTCGTACAATCCAGTATTCTTGTGTGCCAGGTTTTAGGACCAGTAATATATGTATGTTAAAGTCCTACTGGCAGGGTCTGATTAGGCCCCAACTGGGGAATTTTTAAATCAGGGGTGCAATGCCTATTTTTGCCTTGCATCTAAGTAGATATTGTTCTAAGTACAGAGGTGTACTGTTCAGTCGCATTCTTATCTTCACTTCTTGTACATCTCTTGCTTGTCCCAGAGGTCCCCACATGGCTCACACTTTGGCTGGGACCTGTTGTTTTATTTCCTCAGGTACTCCAACCTTCTTGCTTTCTGCCAGACCTAACAGGGCTGCTTGGAGAGCACAGGCATGCACTTCTGGAACCTGTGTGTTGATCTCATTGGGCAAGAAGGAGAGTAAGGCTTGTCATCTTGAAACTAAGTCCCAGCTGAGGAGAGGGAATAGGCATTCAGACATGTAGAGGAACTTGTGCATTAATTGGATGTCTCTGACCTGACACTGGATGGGTTGTAGGAAAAACCAGTCATTGGTAATTCCTGAAACTCCAATAATTGGGACAGACTCAACAGTCTTATGAGTGAGTTTTTAAATTTAGAACTGAAAAAGTTGCTCCTGTGTCTACCAGAAAATTTACTAATTTCTTACCCACTTGGAGAGAAATCTGAGGTTCCTTGTGGGTGATCGGGATTGTTTCCTGACCAGTGGAAAGTGCCCCTGAGTTATTCTATATCACTGTCTTTGTCCCCCATAAACTGTGGGCATTGGGTCGGGGGGTGAGGAGTTTTAGTGCTTCCTTTTTCGTAAGGCTAGGACATTCTTATTTCCAATGCCCTTCTTCTTGGCAATAAGCACGTGGCTGGGGGTCGAAGGGTTTTCTAGGAGCCCGAGGTCTTACCTTGTATGGATTCTGTCTGCTGCTGGAGGGTTTCACTCAGGACTGCTCCAAAAGGCTAGCATTTAAGTGAGCCTTATAGGCAATCGTACTGGGGTTTTGTTTTGTTTTTGATGTTTTGTTTGTTTGTTTTGACGATGTTTTTCTTGGGCTGCTTCCCAATTGTAATATACCTTGAAAGCAATTTTTACTAGGGCTGAAATTGGCAGTCCTAACCACCCTCCTCTACTTTTTGTAGTTTGTAACAGATGTCAGGAGCACTCTCGCAGATAAAAGACAGGTTACCATTGCACCTATTTACAAGATCTTCTAGGTCTAGGTCAGTGAACTGACAGTAAGCCTTGAGGAGTCTCTCAAGGAATACAGATGAATTTTCATCTGGTTTCTGGGCAATTTCTTGGCTTTTGCTTAAATTTTTCTGTTTAGGAACTCCATTCCTGAGTCCTACAATTATGCAAGCTTTGTAATAATCCAGTTTAGTTCAGTCCCCTTGTTCATTTGGGTTCCAATTGAGGTCAGTCATTGGTACTGCTTAGCTTCCCGGGACATGAATGAGGTTACTATTGGCTAGGGAATCAGCATGATCTTGAGCCTTTTCTAGTATAATTTGCTCTTCTTCCGAGGTTAAAAGTGTATTCAGTAGTTTCCCTGTAATATTTAGGTAATCTAAGCACCTTTAAAATATATATATATATATATATAACATTTTTGTAAGCAAATGCACATATATGCATATATATTTATACAGCATTTTACAAATATTGGTATATATTGTGAAAATTTTGATTTTTACCCACAATAAAAAAATAAAAATAAAAATAAAAAAAGTGTATTCAGTAAAGAGTGAATGTCTGCCCGATTAGGGTATGAGTTCTGAATATAAATTTGAGAAGATTTTTCATCCTTCTGGGGTCCTCTCTGTAGGTAGGGACCCGATCTTTCCAATTATATAGCTCTGACATTGCAAATGGAGTACACACATATAGAGAGCGCTTTGGCTATCCTTGCCCTTCTATTTCTGCAGGTACTTGTCAAAGGGGAAATTGGCACTGGCCTTGCCCCCTAAAGCAGAAGCACTCTCTCTGAAAGTTCACCACTTTGGATGTGGGGTGGAGAGGCCATTTCTGGGGAATCTCATGGTAATTTGTGTTTGTTTACATCCTGCTGTTATGGGGTGGAGGAGGTATTGGAGGTGTGGCAATTTCAAGTTTAGAGGTATTTGAAACAATGATGGTATCTAAAACTTCATCAGCGGGGTTAGAAGCAGGAAGAGGTATTTTCTAATTTTTGTTTCCCTGATTTTCACAGTCAGGCTTTGAAGTAGAGGGTTGAATAAATAATTGCTTAGCTGGTTGAGATAGGGGGCCCTTGTCATCTCTGGCTTTTGAATATTGGGAACTTGGGGCCCGACTAACAGGCAGCACACCATGCCCAAAACATTCTCTTTGAAGCTTTTCATTTTGGGTTAGTACCATAAAACATTGAATATAAGGAATTTTATCCCATTTACTTAATCTCCTACAGAACAAGTCCAATTGTAGAATAGTATTATATTTTAAGGACCCTTGGGCTGGCCATTTTTGCTTATCCTCTAATACATATTGAGGACAGACTTCCTTACAAAGACAGATCGTTTTCTTCTTAGTTAAAAGTTCATACCCCAATTGTTCCCAATGCTTAATGCAACCTAGGGGGTTGTTTTCTCCCTTTCCTTCTGAAGTCTGGTTATTTCCCATTTCAGTTTAGTAAGTTAAGCAAGTACCAAAACCAAGGCCTCGGCAACCTATCTCAGTAACACCTCCTTACATCAGGGGCTGCTCCCTCTCCTGTTCCAAGCCCAAAGGGCCAAGCACAACAATTTGTCACTTACAGCTTTGGCAGGAGTTGTGCTGCTGACAAGGGCAGTGCAACTCTCACATACAACGGACATAACAGAATCTGTTTTCCTTCATGGTTCACCACCTTTAAGGGTCGTAGATGCCTGGGGCAAGAGACTCCCATCAGACTCATGGAGTAAAACACTCCAGCGGCTGCAGAATCGGAGCATCCAAACAGCCTACCTCCGGAACCCAGGACCCCACTGAGCATCATCGTTCTCACGTGGACACCATTCCCATCTGGGTTGCCAAACTGAAGGAAACCGGATAGTCCAGGCTCGGGGCTCAGTGTGGCAGAATAGACACACGGAACTAGGCTGGGAAGGAAAAGTCGCTTTAATTTGGCCAGCAGAGGACAGGAGATCTAATCAATCTCAAATCTGCCTCCTTGTTAAGGGCTTTTCTTACAGCTTTTATCCAGATTGAAACAAAGAAAATTAACCAAACACTCAACATCCCTGAGAGAGGGGTGGGGAGCTTTTCCGGTGTTTTGATTTGGTTGACATTAAGGTACCTATTGTGCCTTGTGCCTCTAAGATCACGGTGATAAGAATAGAGAATGAGTGAAGCTTTGCAAGGATACAGCACACATTTTCTTTACAAAGAAGGAGAAGTAAAAGGCCTGATTAATATTAAACTTGACAGGACTACGTATGCCTATTCTAAGGTGCTTGTTAGGTTACAAGTACCTTTTATTTTGCTCGTGCTATACTTCCCTGTTAGCAGATTATTATGAATTCTTATTTCCTCATCAGGTGAGCCTGAAAAGTGGTCAAATTAGAACCTCCAGGTATGCTCCCTTCCCAACCTTCCCTCTCGTCTCCTTTCATCCGAGCTTAGGGAAAAAAAACAAAGCCACCCTACTTTGAAAAGGATTAGTACAAGGTGACTTTGAAATGTTCTGCTGAAGCTACTCTTGTTTCCCCAGCGTTCCTGTGAAAACAAGCAGTGTCACTGTAAATACTGCTGTTAGTAACAGTGACAGCACTCATATTGAAGAGCCCTGTTTTTGTGCCATGGGGAGACTTAAGCTCCCAGAGCAGTTGCTGGGGGGTGAGGGGTGTTGGGAGTGGGTGCTAGGGGGTGACTAGAGGTTCACAACAGCACTCTGCTTCGTCTTTCTCCTTGAATTTCCTTTTTGCTTTTATCATTCATGGAAACATGGAGTCAGAAGCAAGTTTAGGGTTATACTCAACCCAGCTCTCAGCTTTGGGTAAGTTACCTAGCCCAAATATCCTGGTCTTAACATTTCCATAGGAATAAGGATTCCATAAGCAAGAAGTGCAGGGGATTGCTTCTATTTCACCTTTCTGTGGTTGACAACTCTCACTCAAATTTCTTTTCTTCTCTGGGATGCAAACACTTTTGAAGGCTCCTCAAATCAGTTTTTTTTTTTTTTTTTTTAATTTTTTAAAAGATACGTAGATTACATAAATGTTACACAAACGATATAGGGATTCCCATATGCCGCACTCCCCACACCTCCCACACCCTCCCACATGAACATCCTTCATTAGTGTGGCATGTTCTTTGCAATTGATAAACGCATCCTGGGGCTTTGCCATTAAGCATGGACCACAGTTCACATTGTAGACCACACTCTCTCCCACACAGTTCTGCATGTTATATGATGATATAAAATGGCCTATATCTGTCATTGTATCACCCAGGATGATTCCCAAGTCCCTACAAAGGCCCTGTATTACAACTATTTTTCCCTCTCCCTGCCCCCAGAGCCTCCAGTGACCACTGGCTCCAAGTCAATGTTGTAATTTGTTCCATTGCTAGAATCACAATATGTCTATAGTAGAATACCAGTAGGTCTATTCTAGTCCATAGCTTTTCCCCCAATCCCAAGAATTCTGGGATGGTGACATCCACTCCACCTCCAATTGAGAGGGGGTTTATATCCCATGGGGAAGATGGATGGGACTATCCTGACTGCAGCTGCAGACTCTCTCCATTCCCTGGGATGGTCATTGTCTATCATCATCTCCCCACCAGTTGTCCTGGGTGAATCCAATGAGCTGTAGAGTAGGTGTTGCAACTCTGCCAAGGTTCTGAACCCAGCTGGCACATGGACGCCTACAAACTCCATCACCAAGTATAGGTTTCAATAGAAGGGACAAATGAGCCATGTGCAGGGAAGACATAATTGAGCCCAACTCTGTCACTCTCAGGAGAACAAACTCCAAAGTAGGGCCCACTGGCAAGACACCAAACTCTGGAGCTATCCACCTGACCATAGGACCTGGGTTTCTCCAGAGCCCTCAGGAGCCCCACTATTTGGGGTAATATCCACTTTGGAAGTCTATGAGAGCCTACTGAGATGTGCGTAAGCATTACCTCTGGGATGACCTCCTGACACACTTTGAAGTCTCTTAGCCATATAAACTCATTTGTCTTTACATTTTTCCTTTCCTCAAATCAGTTATAATTCTGCCATTTTCATTAATTAACTACCTCCACAACCAGGTGGAATTTACATCTAAATTAAGGTCTTTGCCCTGCATTTAAACCTAGTCTTTTTAAAACAAAACAAAAATACAGAGTGATGATTAAACACTGTTCTTTTGGTGACTCTGATCCTCCTCAACTTTTTTTTTTTTCCCACATTATTCTGTATTAGTCCTTTCTCTTTTCCTCAAACACCCTAAGGGGAGTTCTGCCAGAGAAATGGAGAAACAGTCTTCATTTCTTCTCCTGGTCACTGAAGCAAAGGCAGTAAAGCTCCACAATTCAGGAGCTCAGTATGAGTCTAACCATTACCAGGACTATAAATCCAGATTTCTCGTAGCTTTCACAGTCTACTCCTTTACACAGAGTGGTTCCATGTCCAAGGAGGAGCTGGGAGACAGGGGCAGGCCTAGAGAGGCCTCCCAACCCCGAGCCATCCTCAGAGCTAGGCCAGCTTCCTAGGGAAGCCCTCCAGCCAGGGCCACCTGATCACCATCGGCTGGTTCAGGAGGGTCTCATAGCCAGCCCCTTGCCTCTTTCAATCACAGGTTTTAGCCTCCTGGAGAAATGCCTGTTGAGCCCCTACCTCACCCAATTGACCACCAGTCTTCTAAGAAGCCCTGTCTTCCAGATGGATGAGCACTGACTCTATTTTAAGAAACTGAAATGCATCATTTAGTCAAAGAATATGATACAAATGACCCTTCAGTGGCAACATGACCAGGAATAAGCAGTGAGGCGGAAATTTTTCAACGCTGGAGAGATTAATTTATGTTCAAGTAAAAAAATCAATCTAAATTTCCCACATTTTCCCATTGGTGAAGTACATAGGCAGACATGGCTACTTATTGCAGTTTCTACAAATTCCACTTGTGCATGGGATAGGAGGATTTCTAGATTAATTATTCCTCCCAACTGAACTTGTTGCACCTTTGTATGGTACTGACTGACTAGCTCACCCACCATATCCAGGAGTATTTCATCCTTTAGGCTTGGTGGCTAGATTTTTGGATGAGTAACAAGTATCCCCTAGATCAGGGGCCAGATAGGAAATATTTTAGGTTTTGTGAAACGTGATCTATGTAGTAACTACTCAACCAAGCTGTTGTAGCGCTGCATGAAAATAGCCAAGGCAGAATATAAACAAATGGGCATGGCTGTGTTACAATAAAGCTTTATTAACAAAAACAGGCCTGTCAGCTATAGTTTACTCACCCTTGCTCTGAAGTCAAAGAGATGAGAAAATTCAGCCCCCTACACTATTTTCAGGAGATGCTTAGATACTATGTGTTCACTCATTCATGCATCAATTCAACAAATAGTGAGCATCTACTATTATGCCAGTCTCTGTTATATAAGTTTGAATATGACAAAGAACAAAATATACAAAGATCTCTGCCTTCTGGAGTTTATATTTTAGCAAAGGGGGTCATGTTCAAGTAACTGCAAGGAAGTCAGTATGACTAGAGGAAGGAATGAGGATGCTATTAATAGGGAAAGTCAGGGAGGTCATGCAGAACTGATCACTTAGGCATTGTAGACTCTCAGAAGAACTCTGGCTTTTCCTCTGAGTGAAATGGGAAGCTGTTGTAGAATTTTGAACAGAGAAGTGACATGATCTAACAAGTTTAAAGAGATCACGCTGGCTGCTGTGTTGAGAATAGACTAACAGGGAACAAGGATAGCTGCAGGGACAATTGGGAGGATATACAGGTGAGAGATGGTGATGGCAATAACCAGAGAGGTACAGGGAAGTAAAAGTTACTCTAGACTTACCCTAGCAAATCTTAAATCATGATGCAAAAGACTCGAGCTTACCTGAAAGTAACTTAAATGCCTGTTACAATAAATTTCAAAACACTTTTTAGAGGAAGATGACAAAGTACAAACTCTCAACAAAAACAGCATCCAATAAAAAAATTCTAGTCAAGTAAAGAAGTAGAAAAATGTGACCCATAACTGGGAGAAAAATAAATCAATAGAATCAGACCCAGAATCGACAGAAATGATGGAGTTAGCAGATGACATCAAAATAGCCATTATAATAGCTCAAGGATGAAAGAAAAACATGAATATGAGGGAGAGAGAAATATAATATATTTTAAAAGAACCAAATGTAACTTAGAGCTAAAAAAAAATCAATTTTGAAAATGAAAAATTTTCTGGATAGGCTTAATAGCAGATCAAACTGTATCTGTAAAAAAAAAAAAGGTCAGTTAACTGAAGACATAGCAATAGAAGCCATCCAAACTGAAGTACAGAGAGAAAAACCAGGCCAAAGCACATAATAATAAAATGCTGAAAACAAGTTATAAATGAGAAAATCATAAAAATAGCCAAAGAAAAAGACACATGCATACAGAGAAATAGGCATAAGAATTCACAGATTTCTCATCAGAAACAATGTAAACATTTATTACAATGGAACGGCATCTTCATGATACTAAAATGAAAAAGGGGTCAACCTAGAATTCTATATCCAGAGAAAGTATTATTTTAAAGTGAGGCAAAATTAATACATTTTCAGACAAACAAAAGCTGAGAGAATTTTCTGCTAGGAGACTCATACTACAAGAAATATTAAAAGATACTCTTTAGGCCAAAGGAAAATGCTATTAGATAGAAACTTGGATCTATGGAAAGGAAAAGGAGTGACAGAAATGGTAAATATATACATAACTATAAAATACTTTTTTTTTCTAGCTTTAAATCTTCCACTAAAAGATCATTGATTACTTACACCAAAAAAAAATCAGTGTTGTCAGCTTTATAACATATGCAGAAATAAAATGTATGACAATAATCCAAAGAACAGGAAAGGGGAAATAAAAATATACTATCATAAATTTCATATATTGTACATAAAGTAGTGTAATATTATTGTAAACCTTTGAACAACCACTAAGAAAATAAAGCAAAGAGGTATAAGTGATAGTCAGTAGAGAAGATAAAATGCCAAAAACAAAAACAAAAACCACTCAATCCAGAAGAAGTAAAAAAAAAAAAAAAAGAAAAAAAGAAAAAAGAGAACTAATAGAAAATAATTATCAAGATGGCAGACTTACACTCAACCATATTGATAACTCTTATTAAATGTAAATGGCCTTAGCACTTCAGTAAAAAGACAGAGATAAAAAGCAAGATCCAACTATATGTTATCTATAAGAAATGTACTTTAAATATAAAGAAATAAGTTAAAAGTAAAAGGAGGGGGGAGCAGATGTAGCTCAAGTGGTTGACTGCCTGCTTCTCACATACAAGGTCCCAGGTTCAAGCCCTGGTACCTCCTAAAATAAAAGAAAGGAAAAAAAAGCAAAAGGAAGGAAGTAGGTGTAGCTCACTTGGTTGAGTGCCTGCTTCCACGTACAAGGTCTGGGTTCAATCCCCAGTAACTCCTAAAAAAATAAAAGTAGAAGGATGAAAAAGGAAGTACCAAGCAAATGCTAATCATAAAAAAAGCTAAAGTGGCTATATTAATATCATACAAAGTAAACTTCAGGATAAAGAATATTGCCAGGGGTAAAGAGTGATTTTTTCATAATGATAAATGAGTTAGTTCATCAAGAAGACATAATCTTTAATGTATACATACTTAGTAACAGACTTTCAAAATACATGAAGCAAAAACTGATGAACCTGAAAGAATATTAAGAGATATAATGCCAGAAAACTTCCCAATTTTAACAAAAGATTATATACACATTCAAGAATTCCAATGAATCCCAAACATAAACTAAAAGAGAGCCAGGCCCAGACACATTGTATTAAACGCTTGAATGATAATGACTTGGAAGAGTTCTGAAAAGTCCAAAAGAAAAGCAATGTGCTATATACAAGGGATCCCCAATGAGATTAAGTAATGATGTCACATCAGAACCCATGGAGGCAGGAAGGCAGTGGAACAAAATATTTAAAGTGTTGAGTGAAAACAATTGCCAACCAATAATTTTGTATCCGGTTATAATGTCTTTCAAAACTGAGGCAGATATTATCAAAAGCTGAAGGAATTCATCACCATGACATCTGCCCTACAAGCAATGCTATAGGGAGTTCTTCAGACTGAAAGGAAAGGACACTATACAGTGGGTTGAAGTGGTATGAAGAAATAAATACCTTCAATAAAGGTAACAATTTGGGTAATTATAAATACCAGTATCCTTGTATTGTGTTATTGGTATGTAACTCCATTTTTTACTTCCTCCAGGTTCTAAAATGTAATTTCATAAAAAGTAATTATAACGTATGATTTTGAATATATAATATATAAAAATATAATGTGTAAGGAGAAAAAAACTGAGGAAACTGCAAGGAGAAATAGACAGGCCCTCAATTATGACCAGAAATTCCAACACTCTTCTCTTGGTAACCTTAGAACAAGAAGAAGAAAATCAGTAAGGACATAGAAGGTTTGAAAAACACTATCAATCAACTTGTCCTCATTGACATTTATAGAGCACTCGACCCAACAACGACAGAATATATATTATTTCCAAGTGTGCATGGAATTTTACTAAGGAGACCATATGCTGGACAATAAAGCAAATATCAATAAATTTAAAGTGATTGAAAATTTATAGACTATTCTCTAACTACAATGGATTTAAATTAGAAATTAATAACAAAAAGATATATGGGAAATCCCTAAGCATTTGGAAATCAAACAACTCACTCCTAAATAACCCAAGGGCCAAAGAAAGAATCACAAGGAAATGTTTAAAATATTATGAACCAAACGATAAAAAAGCACTATATATTAAAATTTATGAGATGCAGCTAAAATAGTGCCTAGAAAGAAATTTATAACAGTAATGTTTACACTTGAAAAGAAGAAAGGTCTAAAAATTATTTAAGTCCCCACCTTAAGAAGCTAGACAAGAAGAATAAATAAACCCAAAGTAGAAAGAAGAAATATCACCAATTTGGAGAAGAAATAAATAAAATAGAAAATGAATAAACAGTAGGGAAAAAAAAAATCAACGAAACCAGAGACTGATTCTAGAAAAGAGTATCCACAGTAAAAGCATAGAATTCAACTGCTATAGATCATGGTATCTGAATCTGTGGAAGTTCTTTTCCCACCGCCTCAATATTCTCAGTGAAATATGAAACAAGAGCAGCTGTTGAGAGTAAGGGTAAGGAGGAGGTGTTAAGGGCTTGAGAGAAAAGGAGAAGTTGTGAAATAGTTCCCTAGGAGAGTAGAAAAAGTAAATGGTCTCTTGTTGTCTGATAGCTGGGTAGCATAAGTCTCCCTGGAGGTTTAGAGCACCTTCACATCTACTATTTAATTATATTTAATAACATCCTTGTAAAATATGGGTAGGATGGGTGCTATTACCCCTTTTTACAGATTAAGAAATTGAAGTAATAAAAGGCTAAATGGCCTATGGTCATGAAATTTGTTAGTGGTAAATTAAGGTCTAGAATCCAGGTGCTAGGCTTAGTCTATGACCAGCTCCTTGCAGACGTTTCTCTGCAGGCTGACCAAGAATTGAGCAAAACCATCAGTTGCATTTAGGCAGTTGGTTATTGATCATCTCTCATTTGATAAATAATTTTTAAAGGTTTTTTAAAAAAATAAGCTTTAGTCATAAAGTTCTGATCTCCACTTCATATTTTTACACCTTCCCTCTCAGGTCAACATTTTTAGTTTTGTTAACTTGAGAGACTGTGAGTCACGTGACTAGAAATGTGAATGAAGGATGTTGTTAATCTGGGAACGTATGGAAGGGAGAGGGAGTGGGGCATATGGGAATCCGCTATATTTCTTATGTAGCATTTATGTAATCTAAAGTTTCTTTAAATAAGTAAATAAAAGAAAAAGAAATGTGATATGCAGAGACAGGTAGAGTTTGGTTGTACCATTGTACCTCTCACTCTGTGACTGTGCTAGCTAATATTATCTGATGATTACTATTAATACACTTCACATATCATAGCTCACCTGTTTCCCGAGGAATAAAAAAAACAAAACAAACTGTAAGTCCCCTGAATAAAAGAAGCTATTAAACCACCATCTTTAACTTCCATCTGAGCTGAAGAAATAATTGCTTTAAAAAATTTTAGTAAGAGGTTTAAAATTATTTTCACCATCTTTCCTTAGAGTTTAATAACTACAAAGGCGAAGAAAGAACACTGAATTGGGAGTAACAGATTTGGGAGTTTCTTATCCCAGACCTTCCACTATTGAATACAAGAACTTGACTGGACTCTCTTCCCCAATGTTTGGGTTTCCTGATTTAAAGAGAGAGAGAGAGAGAGATTGGATTCCATGAGCCCTAAGGTTTCTTTCAGTTTTCATATCCCATCATTCTTTCAGAAGTTGGAAGTACAAAACAGAAATTATAACTGTATTTAATTTTATAAGCAAGCGTGAGAAGTAACATTTTTTAAAGGTGGTGAAGAAAGACCTCTCTGAGGAGGTGACATTGACACAAATCTCAAAAGGGAGCAAGCCATTTGGACATCTGTGGTGAGGGTGCTGCAAGTGAAGGTAAAAGCAAGCACATAGACTGGAGACTATCAAGGCAGGTTCATACGAAGCGTGTTTGAAGAGGCGGGCAAGAGGGAGAGTTGGAGATGAGCCTGAAGAAATAATGGGGGATCCAAATGTTATTACTGTCAGGCTATTGTAAGAACTTTGGTTTTACTGGCTGAAGTTTTAAGCACGGAAGTCACATACATTGACTCAACTATTAAAAGGATCACTCTGACTACTATGTTGGGCATAGTCTATAGCGGACAAGGGTAGAAGAAGTGAGACTAGTTAGATGGTATTGCAAGATACAGGTGAGAGTTTATGCTAGCTTGGACTAGGGTGGTAGCAGGATAGATAATGATACAAGGTTCGATTCTGGATATATTTTAAAGATGGAGCTGACAGGATTTGCTGACAGATTGGATATCATGGTGAGAGAAAGAGAAGAGGGAGGAAGATGAAGTTGCCATGGATAGAAATGGGGATGATTGTGAGAGGAATACAGAGTGGAGGAGGGAGATCAAGAGTTCAGTTTAGGATGTTAGGTTTTAGATGCTTATTAGATATTCAAGTGGAGGTGTCAAATGATCAAGTGGACACAGATGCTGGATTCAGAGGAGAGGTCTCATGCTAGAGATCTAGATTCGGGAATCTCTAAAATCTAGATGGTATTTAAATAAAGAGACTGGATGAGATCACCAAGAAGATGTCCTTGGACTAAGCCCTAGGGCATTCCCATGATTAGAGGTCAGAGACATGAAGATGAACCATAAAAGAGATTGAGATGGAGTGGCCGGTGAGAGAGGAAGTGTGGTGAACAGGAAGCCAAGTGAAGAAAGTATGTGAGAGTGAAGAAAGATCAACTGTGTCAAATGCTGCTGAGAGCCCAAATAAGGCAAGAATTACTTGGAAAATTAGCCATTGGATTCAGCAACATGGAGGTCCCCAGTGGCCTTCATGAGAGAAGTGGGGCAATAACCTGTTTGGAATGTGTTCAATATAATATGGGAGGAGAAAATTTTGAGATAGCAGGTATAGACAGCTCTCTCAGGTAGTTTTACCATGAAAGTGAGCAAAGCAATAAAGCAATAGCTGAAGACTTATGGGGTCCAGGCAGGGTTTTTTTTCAGATGGGAGAAATTACAGTATATATAATACTGTATATAATTATAATATATATATAAACTGTATATAAATAAATATATTTATTTTTTTCCCTGAAGGGAGTGATCCAATAGAGAAGGAAATTTTGAAGATGTAGGAGAGAATTGCAGAAGCAATATCCTAGAATAAGCAAAAGGGCAGGGATTTTGGTACATAAGTAGCCTTAGATAGTGACAAAGGGAACTTAGAGTCTATAGGCACTGATGTGGGGAGTTGGACAGATGTCAGGGTCAGACTTATGGATGTTCTCACTGAAAAATGAAGCAAAGTCATTAGCTAAGAGTGAATATGGGAGAGAAGGTTTTGAAGGTTTGAGGATTGAGGAGAGGAAATGAAATATTTGCCCTAGAAGATAAGGGAGTAATTGGACTAGAAAAAAAAATGTAGCAGATTGCCTGGTGTAGTATTAAAGTAAGTGATCATCTCTTTTGTGAGCTGTTAACATGGTTGTGTTTTCTTCCCTGGTATCATTAAGAAAAGATGCCCCATAGTGGTTGTGAAAGAAAATGATGGCAGAAGTTTAAGATAATCCGTATATACAATGTGTTTTACTTGAAAGGAAAAATTAAATATGTATCACAGAGAGTCTTCTAAATTCTAAAGTTAATGTTCAACGGAAAATAATTACTGTATAAAAAGAAATCAAGGGAAGAGGATGTGGCTCAAACGATTGAGCTCCTGCCTACCACATGGGAGGTCCTGGGTTCGTTTCCCAGTGCCTCCTGGAGAAGACAAACAAGACAGGGAGCTGGCAGGACAGGCTGGCATGGTGAGCTGATGCAACAAGATGATGCAACAAGGAGACACAAAGAGAAAATACAATGAGAGAGACAACAAAGCAAGGAGCATAGGTGGCTCAAATGATTGAACGCCACTCTCCCACATGGGATGTCCGAGGTTCCGTTCCCGGTGCCTCCTAAAGAGATGAGCAGACACAAAGAGCACACAGTGAATGGACACAGAGAGCAGACAGCAAGTGCAAACAATGGGGGCGGGGGCAGGAGGGAGAAATAAATAAAATCTAAAAAAAAAAAAAAAAGGGAAATCAAAATATTACTAGAATAAAACAAAATTATAAAAAAACATAGGACAGCACAATATAAATAGGGAGCCTAAATGTAAATCATAGTCCATAGTTAATATTGCAATTATAATAATGTTCTTTCATCATTTGTAACAAATATACCACACTAATGCAAAGTGTTAATAATGGGGGAGTATATGTGAACTCTGTGTTTTCTGCATGATTTTTCTGTAAACCTACAATTTCTCTACTACATAAATAAATAAAAATAAAATAAAAAATAAACCATGTGGAGTGGCACTATATATGCTACTTTTTTTGTGAAGTGCCATCAATGAGTTATGAAAGGAAGAAAAATATTGTGTATTTTTACTTGGCACATTTTTACCCTACTATAATTTTCATTACAGATGCAGGAGGAAAATCCAAGGTTAACAATATGAATCACTGAAATACGTAAACTCTTCTCATATGTATTAGTTATCTATTGCTGTGTAACAAATTACTTCCAAAAGTTAGCAACTTAAAACAACAAACATTTATTACACAGTTTCTGAGGGCCAGGGATCTGGGAGTGGCTTAGCTGGGTGATTTTGGCTCAGGATCCCTCACCAGTTGGAGTCCAGCTATCAGCCAGGGCTCCAGTCATCTCAAGGCTCCGTAGGGGAGAACGCACTTCCAAGCTCACGCATATGGTCATGGGCAGGCCTCAGTTACTTGCTGGCTGTTAACTGGAAGCTCACCGTGTGGGCCTCTCCATAGGGATGCTTACAATCTGGCAGCTTGCATCCCCCAGAGTGAGAGATCTGAGAGAGAGAGAGCATGTACTCCAGACAGAAGCCACAGTCTTTTAATAACTGTGATGGTTTGAAGCTGTATGCACCCCAAAAATAGGTTCTTAAAGTTAATCCATTCCTGTGGATGTGGACCCATTATAAGTAAGATCTTTTGATGAGTAAGCTCTTAAGTTAGAAGGGAGGCAAGATGGCATTGATTTAGGAGGGTACTCACTCACTAGCTCTCTGAGGACGGCTGATTGTGGACAGGGTCCTGCCCGAGGGTCTGTGCTGTGGGCGCACGGAGCAAGAAGCTTGGGACACCTAGCTGCAGGCAGATCCACGGCGTGGAGTGATCGGAAGAGATTCGTGAGTTTTGAGCCTGCCTTTGGTGGTTAACACAGACAGCTGAGCCCCACCCGCAGGGAAAACGGCTGGTTTGAGCCCCGAATCCTGCACCCGTGACTCCTGCTTCCAGTGTGGGGGAGCATCTCTGAGGGAGGGAGGGCTCTGACAGAAGATGGAGAGGGATTTAACTTCTGTGGATTTGGTTGCCTGGACCCCCTCATAGCTTTAGGGAGCAGATAAGATGGCTTGAAACAATGCCAGGCTCAGGTAAATGAGGAAACCTGATTTACCCAGCAGCCCGCTGACACTGAGGCTTGGCCCCAGAGGGGGCGGAGTCAGCCAATTTTATCGCTCTGCACTGACAAACATCAGAGCTTTAGCGCCCCTGGGGAGGCCAGGAAGTGGGAAGGGCTTCATTTAGGGTCCCCTTGGTGAAGGGGGTGATCTAGCAGAGGACTTCTTTGGGGTCCCTTATATAGCCAAAAAAAAAA
>JAKSZT010054341.1:17410753-17474516 GCA_026826555.1 Tolypeutes matacus | reverse complement strand
CAGTTTTTCTTCTCTTTGTCTTATTCTTTCTTTCTCATCCGCGGCACTGTTTTCACGGACCCAGTTCCTGAACGCCAACAGGGAGGGAGGTTGGATATGTGGAAGTCTCTAGTATTCCATGTGTGACTTTGCTGTGACCTAAAACTTCTTTGAAAATTAAGTGAAAATTTAGCAGACACTGGGGAATGAGAGGGGGAAGGTGTCACGGTACACTGGACATCTGATAATACAGTGATAAAAGGTAAAAAAAATAATTAAAAAAAAATGAAAAGGAATTTTTTTTTGTTTTTTTTCCCATTTTTTTGAATGTCCCAATCTGCTAATTATATATTTTTTTCTCTTCTGATTTTCCTTGTATTTATCTCTTGTATTTAAGCTTATCATTATTATTTCTTTCTCCTACTAATTGTATTTGGTTATTACATGTTCTAGGAAGATTTAGATCACAGAAGGGTTACAATGGGGCCTGCAGAGGATCATTGGTGGGGCGGTGTCTGGGATGGGGGATTCGTGGGAGTAAGTTCGTCTGAATATACATGAAAGATATACAAAGTTGTTCAAAAGATCAAAAAATGGGCATGATCACGATGGGTGGACAATTACACAATAAATGAGGGAATCTGAATTCCCAGCCTGGAGAGCTCTGCCACATTCTCCAAGGGAGCAGCAACAGTCCCCTGAGTGCAGGGGCAGTGTCTGGCAAAAGAGGATGGCCCACTGATGGGTTCTTGTTATTGATGAGTACCCTTATGAGTCTTTGCTCTTGTAATTGAAACTTAGCCTACTGTTATGGGGTGCCTAAGGGTTGCCACCTGAGAGCCTCCTTGTTGCTCAAATGTGGCCTCTCTCTAAGCCAAACTCAGCATATGATTGCATTACCTTCCCCCCCAAAGTGGGACATGACTCCCGGGGATGAGCCTCCCTGGCAACGAGGGATTAATACCAAGTGCCAACTCGCAACACGATTGGAAAAAGGCCTTGAATAAAAGGGGGAAAAGATAAAGAGAAATGAGTTCATGTGGTTAAGAGACTTCAAAGAGAGTTGGGAGGTCATCCCAGAGGTAACGCTTACACACACCTCAGTAGGATCTCATAGAACACCAAAGTGGATATCACCCCACACAGAGGGGCTCCTGAGAGCTCTGGAGACACCCAGGTCCTATATAAGGGGGATAGCCTTATTAGTAGGCTCTACTTTGGAATCTGTGCTCCTGAGAGTGACAGAGTTGGACTCAAATAAGTCCTCCCTGCACATGGTCCATTAGTCCCTTCTATTCAAACCTACATGTGATGCTGGAGTTTTTAGGTGTACTTCCAGAAACTGGAGCCTATGTCCTACCTATGTGCCAGGTTTGCGTGGAATCTCGGTGGAGCTGCAATTCCTACCCTACTGCTCAATGGACTCATCCAAGTCACCTGGCGAGGAGACAACGATGGGCAACGGCCATCCCAGGGAATGGAGAGGGCCTGCATCTGCAGGCAGGATAATCCCATGCACTGTATCCATGGGATATAAGCCCTCTCTCACTTGGAGGTGGAGTGGATGTCACCATCCCAGTCCCCTCAGGATTGGGGGAAGAACTATGGACTAGAGTGGACTTGATGGTATTCTGTTGTAGATATATTGTAATTCAAGCAATGGAAGAAATTATAACAGTGAGGTGGAGCCAGTGGCCACTAGATGCTTTTGGGGTGGGGAGGAGAAGGGCAGTTGTAATACAGGACCTCTTTCAGTACTTGGGGGTTGTCCTGAGTGATGTTGTGGCAATGGATATAGGCCATTTTACATCAGCATATACCATGCAGAACTGTGTGGGTGAGTGTGTGGTCTATCATGTGAACTGTGGTCTATGGTTGGTGGCAAAGCCCCAGGATGTGTATATCCATTGCGGGTGATGGGCCACACTGATGAAAGTTGTTTGTGTGGGATGTTGTGGAAGGTATGGGAGGTGGGGAACATGTGAATCCCTGTAATTTCTGTGTAATATTTAGGTAATCTAAGCATCTTTTCATATATATATATATATATGTGTATATATATAAACATTTATATATTAAAAAAAAAAATCTTAAGTTAGATATGACCCACCTCATTCAGGGTGAGTCTAAATCTTCTTACTCAAGTCCTTTATGAGAGAATGAAATTCAAACAAAGAAAGAGAAAGCCACAGAAACAAGAAGCTGAAAGCAACGAAACCTAGAAGAGAAGGGAAAGACCAGCAGAAGCTACCATATGCCTTGCCATGTGGCAGAGAAGTCAAGGAACGCTGGAAGCTGGTTTTCTGGAAGAAAGCATGGCCTTGATTGGATGCCTTGATTTGGACATTTTTCTCAGCCTCAAAACTGTAAGTGTGTAAGCTAATAAATTTCCTTTGTTAAAAGTCAACCCATTTTATGGTATCTGCATTGAGTAGCTATAGCAAACTAAAACAATAGTCCAATCTTGGATGTGATACACTATAACTTCTGCTGTGTCCTATTTGCTAGAAGTGAGTCAGTATGTCCAGCCCACACTCAAGGAGAGGGGAATTAAGCTTTGCTAGTAATGAGCAAGGTCACCTGAGCTAATTTAATTAAACTACTCTAAGATCCAGTCCAGTCTAAAATTCTATGAATTTTATTTCTTTGTTTTCCTTGGTGCCAGTCATCAGGCAAGATATGTGGATACGTGAGACAGACTAATAATTTGAGGTTCCTTCAAAACTTTATTCTCTAAATCCTGCTGCAGAATCCTGCATGCTGCCAGAGAGAAAGGTGGAATAAAAGCATGACTGGTGCGGGCATTCAGCCTCTCCTCCCTTGTCTGAGCAGCTCAGCTCAAACTCAAACTTGCTTAACAACAGAAACCTTAAATCGAAGAACCCACCACCCCTGGAAAATAGTTTAGCAGGACCCTTAAGCTTCCCTTCTCTACCCAGGCAGATTAGCAAAGAAATTTTGACAACACAGACCAGCAGAGGCGTTTGATAAATACAATTTTCCCTATCTTGTTACATTTTTATAATGTTTTAGAAAAAAACCTTTATAAATTGGTTCCCCTTAATGGTTCTCCCAACATATTTTAGAGAAATTCCATTAAAAAGGTTTCATGTCCATAGATGGTATTCTCTACTCATTCATTCATCCACTCAGCAAAGAGTACTGTGCTTGGCCATTAGGCAATGCTCCTCGGAGCCTGCACTGTAGATCACAGACCCAGAGCCACGTGGGCATTGTTAGAAAGTCAGATTTCCTGGTGTCACCCCAGACCTCGTATATCAACAGCACTAGGGTGTGGGGCACAAGGATCTGTATGTTACCAGGATTTCTGGGTGAGGTTTACTCTCACCAAGATTGGAGACCTCTGTCGTAATGAAACAAATGTGGATAAGACACAAACTCCTTCTCCTCAAGGAGCTTCAGTCACATCGTTCCTGCAAGCACAGGATGAAAAGACAGGTCCTAAAGGAACGGTACTGATTGTGCAAACCCTTTCTGATGCTTTGACCCTTAAATTTATGATTTAATTTTGGATTTTTTAACCTTACAAGGAATATATACAGAATCAAAATTCTTACTGATAAATAAGATGCTCAAATGACAAGAACGTTGTCGTGGAGAGAGTATAACTTGGTGGTTGAGTACCTGCTTTGCATGTATGAGGCTCTGGGTTTAATCTCTGATACCTCCTAAAAAGACAAACAAACAAACAAACAAAAAAAAAACAACAACTTTGTGATGCCAGAGGTATTATCAGTGGCTGAATAATTGATTAAGCATCCTCATTTGCCTCATTTGGTAGCCATGAAGCTAAAGGTGAAAGATGAAAACTAGTGTTTTTCATTCTGCATCATAGGAGAGTTTAAAACAATAGAGAGCTGCAAGATAAAAACGTTTCTTTCCCTTACTGCCAACTTCGCCTCTATTGCCTTGCCAAATAGGAAACAGCAAGCTCTCCATTTCAGGTCATTAGAAAGAAAAAATAGCAGAAGTTTATATTGTTGAGTACTTTGCCATTTGCAAAGAACATTTCATGCCTATTATCTACTGAAATCTTCACAAAACCCCTTGGCAGTGGGAGAGAACTGAATTAACATTCATTGAATGTGTCCTAGATTCCAAGCACCGTGTTACAAGGACATCTCCCAGGGCCTACTCCACGGACCTGGAACAATTTAGCCATACCGGGGCCCGCACTTAGGAGCAGACCCCATGATAGGGGTGCTCTGTGGTTGCCATTTTGAAGTTCTTAATTCTATTTTTGAATTTCTGTTTCGTAACTGAAGTCTACTGGGACAACGAAACATGTGCCAGCTCATGGAGTCTCTGCTTACGTGAAGTCTCCTCTCACCCACTCCTGGGGTTGGATTTTTGCTTGCTTTATCCCTTGACCCTGCCTGTCACTTGCTACTGTCCTCTGCCTTTGACCAGGGACCTGGGCATGGGTGCAGAGTATATGCACTCCTAGTACCCAGTCACAGCGGGGACCCTGGGAGCCTGTGAGGGTCTGCACTCACCTGTTGTGTGTCCCCATACCTGTGGGAGAATGACATTAACCTGAAAACAAAAACAAAAAAATCCATGAAAGATTGAGAGAGAGAACATGGGAGAAAGGAGAAAGCTTTTTTTCCCCTGTTTATTGAACAAGGGGCTATGCATTTTTACTTTGCACTGGACACTGCAAAATATTTAGCCCTGACCTTTCAAATATCTTCTTATATAACATCTCACAATTAAAGCTATTTACACATATAAGAGGATCCAAGGCTCTGAACAGTTCAAAGATTTGCCTAAGTATAAACAACTGATAAAGCTGGAGCTGAAACTTGAACTCAGGTCTTCTAAATTCAAATGAACCTTTCACTTCATCAGATTGCCAGGAAAAATATACATAAGAACATTGCATAATAAGCAAATATTACTGTAATTTTATATGCACGGAACAGAGATATGATTCTTCTGACTTACAGAGGTATTTGTATTTCTCCAGTGGATTCAAGTCAGCTGGTTTTATTATCTTACTACACAGACTTGTTTTTTTTTTTTTAAATAAAGAAAATTGTTTGCTTGGGTTCCCCTGGTTCATAATAAACTGACTTATCAGATTGTTTATACAGTTTGCTTTGCACAAATGCCTTGCCTCTGTGTGTGTCTAACAGTGTGTATAACCTAGTTTACTTATTGTAGGGTAAAGTCTAACTCAGCTTTGGAGTTGCCCCATATAATGAATAAATTTTAGGTACTAATAATTCCTATGATGGACCAGTCTCTATAGTTGAGTTTTTTTTTTTTAGAGACAAACATGCTTATTCTGATGTTCAGAGTATGGCAAGTTGTTCAAGGGCTGCAAGAATCACAGTCACCCTGTTCTTTTGAAGGCTTGAATTGTACAAGCAACTTACTGGGGCTTTGGTTTTTGTTTTTTACTTGGAAAACTTGTGTATTTGTCAGGGTTCTCTAGGGAACAGAACCAACAGGAGATAGCTATCAATAATATGAGATTCTATAAGAGTCTGTCATGTGACCGTGGGGATGCACAAGTCCAGGTTCCACAGGCAGGCTGCAAACCAGGGGCTCCGATGAAATTCCAATGAAGTTCCTTGATGAGTTTCCGGGAGGCGTTGGCTGCCCAAAGACGAGCTGGGAAATTCTCTCTGAATGCTGAAATCACTTCCCTTTTTAAGGCATTCAAATGATTGGATAAAGTGTCACCCATTGATATAGATGTAATCAGCCATCTATGCAGTAAACTCACTGGTGACTAAAGTCCATAAATTTCCTGGTATTACAATTCACCCAGTGCTTGCTTGACCAAACAACTGGGCACAATTACCTGATCGAATTGACACGTTAACCTAACCATCACAACTTGGTTAATAAATTTCCTAAAATAGGCAATCTTAGAGTTTTATAAAAATATTGTAGAGTGCATCAAAGATTACAAAGAACTATTAAAGCAACCTTGTGAAGTCAGTGTTATGATTCCCATTTTGTTGATCATGTGTCTGAGGTTGAGATGACAATGTCATGCAGTAAGGGAAGGCTGTACTCTTGTACTCTTATTAGCCCATTGCTCTTTTTTTTTTTAAGATTTCTTTTTATTTATTTATTCCCCACCCTCATTGTTTGCTGTCACTGTCTGCTCTCTGTGTCCATTTGCTGGGCTCATCTCTGTGTCTGCTCATCTTCTCTTTAGGAGGCACCAGGAACTGAACCTGGGACCTCCCATGTAGGAGAGAGGTACTCAATCACTTGAGCCACCTCAGCTCCCTGGTTTGTTGTGTGTCTCATTGTCTTTCCTCTTTGTGTCTCTTTGTTGCGTCACCTTGTTGTGTTTGCTTGCTGCGTCTGCCCGTCGTATAAGCTCGCCTTCTCTAGGAGGCACCGGGAACTGAACCCCAGGATCTCCCATGTAGAAGGCAGAAGCCCAGTTGCTTCAGCCACATCCCCTTCCCCTTCCCCATTGCTTTTGTGACAATGATACACCTTCTTCTAGAACCACCACAACAAGAGCTCGGACTAACCCGGTGGCCAGCTGGCCAGATCGCTATCTTAGAAAAGTGCATGTCTCAATTCTTAAGTCGTTGGCTGTTTGTGAACATTATTTCATTTCATTTAGGACTAATATCCAGAACATTAGCTGGACCACTCTACAGCTTTTAAGAGCGAGGTAAGGGTCCCAGTCGGTGTAGTTGAAGAGAGACCCAAATTAAAAGTTATCTTACAGAGGCGAGTCTTACAAGAAATCAGTGATAAGGTGTGAGATGGTCTGGGCCCTTTTGAAAAGCAGAGATGAAAATCACTTTGAGGGTGGGAATGTGGGGGTTACTATCCCCGTATGATCTGCTTACTGGCCTGGCCACTGGGGTTTCACATCGTTTGTAAGGAGGAAATTAACTTCTTCAACCCACATGACTGAAATTATGTAAAAAGAGGATCATCAGGTAAAGACAAAAATTGTGTATTTATCGGAATGCTGAGAACATTTCACAGAGAACTGCCAGAAGCCTGGGTAACCTAACAGCCCTCTAGGACAGGGTTCCAAATAGACACGAGGTGAGGACACCAGGGCCAAGGTCTGTAGAAACCTGTTTTCTTTGTTTTTGCCTTCCCCGACAGCACTCACATCTAAAACACAAAAATCCCAGGCCATGCTCAGGAAGGCTGTATAATACTCAGATCAAGGCCTGGCATTATTTGCCTGAGCAGAAGAACACATATTCCTTCTTTCTTATCACACATCTCAACATTTGGATGACACACGATGAAAACACATAAAATAATATAGTTCTTATCCAGTTAACTTGCTGGGTCCCTCAAAGGAATGATTAAAAACTTAGTGGAGCAGACTGATTTCAGCAAGATGGCAGAGTGAGAAGCTCCAAGATTCCTACCTCCATAGAAGTTTTAAACAAGCAGAAACAAGCAGAGCCACCTTTCTCAGCTCTCCAAAAAAGAGTTAAGGGGTTGTTGTAACTAGGAGAGCATCAAAACAAGAAAAAGGCAATTTAAAAATGGTGAGGGCCCCACCCTGATCAAGATGGCAGATCACTTCAGCCTCTGCACCCACCCCCCCCACCACGACCAGAAACTTGAGCAACCAGCAAGAACTGGCAGAAACATCTTTCTCAACACTCCAGAAAAAGCTAAAAGGTAAAAGTGCCAAATGAAGAAAAAGGTTGCTTAAAAGCAGTAAGATCTCATGGTGTCCTGGCTGGTCCCTCTCCCTCTCCTCATTGGCTCAGTGTAGAGCCAGCCCACACTCCCAGTGTGGATCTTTGGTCCTTTTCCAGAAGGAGCAGAGTAACCCTTGTGCAAATGCTGGGATTATGCATGTCTGGGCAAAACTGTCTGGTGGTGGCTTGAGGGACTTGCTGTCCCAGAACTTTTCCTGCATGTAGAAGGCAGTTCACAGAGGTCTCCTATAGAATGCTGGGGAGAGCAATCAAGTGACTGCCTGGGGCAAGGAATTTCTGGCTGTAGGACAAACAGTGCAGTGCCTGACACCATGAGGAAACTGGGGAAGAGGAGACATCTGTATCAGTGCAAATGGGGAAATTCCTAGAATCACACATACGTGCCGGAGACAAAGGGCATGTGCAGAAAAGACAGGCGAGATCCCTAAACTTTGGCCTGGATAAGATCTGAAGGAGAGCACTCCCCCAAGTCAATCTGCAAAGAGAATACTCGAGCACATAGAGACAAAAATTAGAGTGCAGGTTACTAGGGGTTTTGGGGCAGGGGGGAGGAGGGAGGGTGGGGAATGGGAAGTTAACGCACAATGGGTGTAGGGTTTCTGTTTGAGAGATGGGGGCATTTTAGTAACGGAAGGTTGTGTACTGTAACAGTGTAAATATGAGTAAATCCTTTGAATGCTATGCTTCGGAGTGGTTGAGATGGGAAAGCTTGTTGAATATATGTTCTCACAATTAAAAAAAAAGAATGAATAACTAAAGAAACAATGACAATTAAATGTTATATATGATCCTGGATGGAGGAGAAAAAGCCCAAGAGGTCATTTGGGGGACATATGAAAAATTGGAATATACACTATAAGCTTTATATCAATGTTAAATTTCTTGAACTAGATAACTGCACTTAAGGTGGTTACATAAGTGAATATCCTTGTTAGTAGAAAATACATGTCAGGGGAGCAGGTGTAGCTCAGTGGTTGAGCACCTGCTTCCCATGTATGAGGTCCTGGGTTCAATCCCCAGTACCTCCTAAACAAAAGAAATTGCATGTCAGTATTAAATGTTAAGGAATATGATATATATTCATCTACAAGCACTTCTTCATAAAGTGGATTGATTGATAGATAAAATGATATGGCAAATGTGGCAGAATATAAAATTGGTGGCTCCGTGTTTGGGGGAATAGGGATATGTTGCAGTTCTCTGTATGGGTTATATATTATTTTTGGTAAATGTCCTGTAAGTTTGAAAATATTTCAAAATAAAGTTGTTGTTTTTTTAATGGTGGGAAAACCTGGTGGAACCTTTGCTGGCCCTTTCCCACACAGTCCCCCAATTAGTGCAGAGCCATCCTGTATTCCCAGTGTGGTCACTGATCCTGGATCCTGAAGGAGCAGAGTAACCCTTATTCATATTCTAGGATAAATGTATGTCTGGTGACAGCCTAAAGGGCTAAACTAAGACACTTGTTGCAGGCTCACCAATCCAGAAGTTACCCAGCATGGAGCTAATATGGTTTTAAAAAGCAGTCAAATCACAGCTACCTGGGGCAAAAGATTATCAGACATACAACATAGCTCCAGGAGGAAAATTATTTCCTAGAGGAAAAGATGACATGAGGATTCTTGTAAATGGGAAATTCCTAAGGCCATGTCTGCATGACCAGGATTTTACCTGCAGGCTATTCTTTTTTTTTTTTTTTTAATATACTTTTTAATTTTTTTTTTCAAAAGATACTTAGATTACACAAATGTTACATTAAAAATATAGGGGATTCCCATATGCTCTGCTCCCTACCCCTCCCACATTTTCCCACATCAACAACATCCTTCACTAGCATGGTACGTTTGTTACAACTGATGAACACATTTTGGAGCATTGCCACTAAGCATGAATTATAGTTTACATTGTAGTTTACACTCTCTCCCACACAATCTTGTAGTTATGGCCAGATATATAATGCCCTGTATCTGTTATTGCAATGTCATTCAGGACAAATCCCAAGTCCCAAAAATGTCTCCATATTACGCCTGTTTTTCCCTCTCCCTCCCCTCAGAACCTCCAGTGGCCACTGCCTCCACATCAATGATATGAGTCCTTCCATTGCTAGAATCACAATAAGTCTATAGCAGAATACCAGTTAGTCTACGCTAATCCATCGTTCATTCTCCAATCCTGAGGATTTTGGGATGGTAATGTCCACCCCACCTCTAATTGAGAGGTGCCTTAGATCCCATGGGGCAGATGAATGGTACTATTTTGCTTGCAGTTGCAGACTTTCTTTGTTCCTTTGGGATGGTCATTGTCCATCATCTTCTCCTTGTTAGTTGTCCTGGGTGAGTCCAATGAACTGGAGAGTAGGTGTTGCAACTCTGTTGAGATTCAGAGCCAAATTGGTACATGGACAGCCCAAAGATTTAAGTCCCTTGGACATACAACTATCAACTCTAATCCTAGCTATAGGTTCAAATAGAAGGGCAGAAGAATCATGTGTAGGGAAACCACAACTGAGTCCAACTCTGTCACACTGGGTAGCATAAATTCCAAAGTAAGGCCTGCTGGCAAGGTGCCAAACTCCTGAGCTGTTCGCTCTGTCTATAGTGTCTGAATGTTTCCAGAGCCCTCAAGAGCACTGCTATTTGAGGTAGTATTTACTTTGGCAGTCAATGAGATCCTGCTGAGAAATGCATAAGCATAACCTCTGGAATGACCCCCTGACTCACTTTGAAGTCTCTTAGCCATATAAACTCATTTGTCTTTACCCTTTCTCCCTTTGGGTCAAGGTCTTTTTTAAGTTGCATTGCTAGTTGGTGCTTGGTAGCAATCCCTCAGTTGCAGGCTGTTCTTTAGGCCCACTGTTACAGTGGTGGAGCTCTGAAGGAGAACAATTACATAAGCCAATCTGCAAAGACTTAAAAATGTCTTTCCTTTTCCTTTTCCTTTTCATTTTCCTTTCCTTTCCTTTTCTTTTTGCTCCTGGCACTCAAGGAAATCTGTCATAACCTTAGCTGATATAAGCTTAAGGAACAGACAACTCAGTGACTAAATTCCAGAGATAACACATTAAAATATTAAAACACCCAGCATGCAACAAAAGATTTCAAGTAATGCAAAGAAACAGGAAATGATGCCCCATGCAAAGAAGCAAGAAAAGGCAATAAAAACCATCAGTGAGAAGATCAGACTGTGATCATACCAGGCTAAAACTTTTAAAAAATTATTTTACATATGCTCAAAGAGCTAAAGGAAACCATGGACAAAAAAACCAAAGGGAATCAGGAAAATTGTAGATGAATAAAAACAAAAACAAAAATAAAAAGAATTTCAATAAAGAAATAGAATCATAAAAAGGAACCAAACAAATACTGGAGCTGAAGACCACAGTAACAGAAAGTTAAAAATTTTGTAGAGGGGTTCAATGGAAGATTGGCAGAAAAAAAAGATCCATGAACTTGAAGATAAAGCAATTGAAATTATTCAGTCTGAGGAGCAGAATGAAAAAGAATGAAGAAAAGTAAACAGCACCTGAGAGACTTGAAAGGTACCACCATCAAGCATACCAATGTATGCATTATGGGTGTCCCAGAAGGAGAAGAAAGAGAGAAAGGGACAAAGAATATTTTTAAATAATGACCAAAAACTTACAAATATAGTGGAAAACATGTACATACACATCTAAGATGGTCAACAAACTCCCAACAGGATAAGCCGAAATAGACACACAGTGAGTCACATTATAATTAAAGTGTTTAGTGCCAAAGACAAAGAACTCTGAAAGAAACAAGAGAGAAGCAACATGTTATGTACAAGAGAGCCTCAATAAGATTCAGTGTCAGGAGCAGATGTGGCTCAAGGGGTTGAGCTCCCACCTCCCACATGGGAGGTCCCCGGTTCAGGTCTGTTGCCTCCTGAGAAAACAAAAACAACAAGCAAAACAAATATAAAAACCAACTCATGGAAACTGATGTGGCCCAGTGGTTGAGCGCTGGCTTCCTATATATGAAGTCCCAGGTTCAATCCCCAGCCCCCAGTACCTAAAAAAAAAAAAAAAAAAAAAAAAAAGGTTCAGTGTCAATTTTCCATTAGAAGCCATAGAGGCAAGAAGTAGAAGGATGACATATTTAAAGTGCTGAAAGAAAAAATAAATTGCCAAACAAGAATTCTATATCCAGCAAAACTCTCTTCTAAAAATGAGGGAGAAATTAAGATATTCCCAGAAAAGCAAAAGCTGAGAGAATTTATTACCACTAGACTATTTCTACAAGCAATGATACAGGCAGCTCTTAAGGTTGAAAGGAAATGACACTAAACAGTAGACCAAGGGTACATGAAGAAATAAAGACCTCTGGTAAAGGTAACTACTTAGATAACTATATATGCATGTATCGTTGTATTTTTGGTCTGTAACCCTACTTTTTACTTCCTTTAGGATCTAAAATGCAAATCATAAAAATAATGATTATGATTTTGGACACTCAATATATAAAGTGACAAGAACAAAATGAAGGTGGGGATACTGGGAACATGCTTTGTGTATGCTATTGAGTTTAAACTGCTAACAAATGAGATTGTTATAGATTTAGGATGTTAAATTTAAGCTCCATGGTAACCTCAAATAAAATATCTAAAATATATACATAGAAGGAAATGAGAGGGGATTCTGCAGGGTTCATTGCAAAAAATCAACTAAATATAAAAATAGGCAGTAATGGAAAAATTGAGAGGAAAAATATGTAACTTATAAAAACAAATAGCAAAATTGCAGAAGTAAATACTATATTGTCAGTAGTTACTTTAAATGTAAGTGGATTAAACTCTCCAGTCAGAAGGCAGGGATTGGCAGAATGGCTATAAAATCATGACCCATCTATATGTTGTTTATAAGAGATTCATCTTAAATTCAAAGACACAAGTAGGCTGAAAATGAAAGGATAGAAAAAATATATACCATATGAATAGTAGCCAAAAGAAAACTGGGACACCTATACTAATTAATATCAGATAAAATGTTTGTGGCACTTTGATATTACTTATGAATTCTAGAAAGAAGTATAGATTATGTTTGTAAATGGTCTGTTCCTCTGGGCATGATAACCCTTTGATTGTATTAGATTCAACTGAGAAGTCTGAATAAATTATGTTAAGATTAGGGCTTTCATTCAACCACATCATTACAGTGTGACTCAACGTTGAGTCCCAGCCCCTTGGGCTGATAAAACAGACTCTCATGTGGAAGTAGACACACAGGAGAAGAACAAAGAGGAAAAGAGACAGCTCATTAGACATGGCAGAGGTCCTAGGAAGAGAGATGAGCCTGGTAATCTACACTGACATTGTGAAGACAACAGAGCAGCTGGGTTCAGAAAGAAACAAGCCCCAGGGAGAGTGATGAGCCTTATGCCAGCCTACTGCTGAGATCAGAAGAAGCTGAGACTAAGGAGCCTTAAGAGGAAAAAGGAAGGCTTAACACTTACAGACATCACTCACTATCTTGCTTCAAAATGTCAACAATGACTTTATTTATTTTTTATAGTGGGTAAAAATAAAAATTTTCACAAAACATACCAATATTTGTAAAATGATATATAAATATATATGCATATATGTGCATTTGCTTACAAAAATGTTATTTATATATATATTTTAAGAGGTGCTTATATTACCTAAAATATTACACAGAACCTACCGCGATTTCCCTCTTCCCCACCTCCCACACCTCCCACCACATCCCACACAAACAACTCCCACAAGTGTGGCCCATCACCCTCAATGGACTTACACATCCTGGGGCCTTGCGATCAACCATAGACCACAGTTCACATCATAGACCACACTCTCTCCCACACAGTTCTGAATGGTGTGTGCTGATTTAAATGGCCTACATCCGTTGCCACAACAGCACTCGGGACAACCTCCAAATCCTGAAAAAGCCCCTGTATTTCAACTGCACATCGCCTCCCTGCCCCGAAAGTGTCCAGTGGCCACTGGCTCCACCTCACTGCTATAATTTCTTCCATTGCTAGAATCACCATATGTGTACAACAGAAAACCATCAAGTCCACTCTAGTCCATAATTCTTCCCCCAATCCTGAGGGGACTGGGATGGTGATGTCCACTCCATTTCCAAGTGAGAGAGGGCTTATATCCCATGGATATGGTGGGTGGGATGATCCTGCCTGCAGATGCAGACCCTCTCCATTCCCTGGGATGGTCGGTGCCCATCGTTGTCTCCTCGCCAGGTGACTTGGATGAGTCCATTGAGCTGTAGGGTGGGAGTTACAGCTCCACCGAGATTCCACGCACACCTGGCACATAGGTAGGCCAGAGGCTGCAGTCTCTGGAAGTATACCTAAAAACTCCAGCATCACATATAGGTTTGAATAGCAGGGACTGATGAACCATGTGCAGGGAGGACTTATTTGAGTCCAATTCTGTCACTCTCAAGAGCACAGATTCCAAAATACAGCCCACTGATAAGGTATCAGTCTCTGGGGCTATCCCCGCTTATTCAGGACCTGGGTGCCTCCAGAGCTCTCCGGAGCCCCTCTGTGTGGGGTGATATGCACTTTTATGTTCTATGAGATCCTACTGAGGTGTGCATAAGCGTTACCTCTGGGATGACCTCCCGACTCTCTTTGAAGTCTCTTAGCCACTTGAACTCATTTGTCTTTACCTGTTCCCCCTTTTATTCAAGGTCTTTTTCCAGTTGTGTTGCCAGTTGGCACTTGGTATTAATCCCTCGTTGCCAGGGAGGCTCATCCCCGGGAGTCATGTCCCACATTGGGGGGAAGGTAATGCATTCATATGCTGAGTTTGGCTTAGAGAGAGGCCACATTTGAGCAACAAGGAGGCTCTCAGGTGGCAACCCTTAGGCACCCCATAACAGTAGGCTAAGTTTCAATTACAAGAGCAAAGACTCATAAGGGTAGTCATCAATAAAAAGAACTCATCAGTGGGCCATCCTCTTTTGACAGACACTGTCCCTGCACTCAGAGGACTGTTGCTGCTCCCTTGGAGAATGTGGCAGAGCTCTCCAGGCTAGGAATTCAGATTCCCTCATTTATTGTGTGATTGTCCACCCATCGTGACCATGCCCCATCTTTTGATCTTTTGAACAATTTTGTATATCTTTCATGTATATTCGGATGAACTTACTCCCATGAATCCCCCCTCCCGACACCCCCCACCAATAATCCCCTGCAGTACTCATTGCAACCCTTCGTGATCTAAATCTTTCATGAACACGTAGTCCATAAAATAATCAAATACACTTAATAGGAAAAAGAAACAACAATGATAAGCTTACATGCAAGAGACAAAATAAGGAAACTCAGGAAAAAAACACAAAAAAATAATCAAACAAAAACAAAACAAAATATAATTAGCGGATTGGGACATTCAAAAAAATGGGGAAAACAAAAGAAATGCCTTTTAAAAAAAATACATATATATATATTCTTTTTTCCTTTTATCACTGTGTAATCGGATGTCCGGTGTGCCGTGACACAATCCCCCTCTCAATCCCCATTGTCTCCCAAATTTTCATTTAATTTTCAAAAAAGTTTTAGGTCACAAAAAAGTCACACACGGAGTACCAGAGACTCCCAGATACCAAACGATCCCCCCTTCCCCACCCGATATTAACCCCCCTTTTTTGGGGGGGGATGTTAGCTTTGTTATAACTGTTACACAGATAGCAAAATATAGCAACTAAACATTGTCAATGATTTACAGTATAGTTTACAATTTAGACGATACAGTTTAATAAGTTTTAATGATATTTACCATGTCCTGTGTCCATTTCTGTAATGTAATGAAAAACCATTCCCATGACCACTAAATACCCCTTGTCTGTTCTTTTCGGTCCCTACCTCTCCCTCCCCCTGGAGCATATGAAACTCTCCTCTCTTGACTCAGGGAATGACAAGATGCATAGTTACTTACCTTGGGTATTGCAACCTGCTCTTCCTAATCTACCAACTGTGAACCCTGCACCACCACACCCAGTCATATCACTACCCATCTGTACTGTCCTTCAATATGCAACTATACTCTATCCCTTTACCATAGATTATGTCCATATGGGTGATGGCTCACAGCCTAATCTTCTCTTTCTCTCCCTTGTTAACCTATCTTTCAGACAATGGTTCTCAGAGACTTCTCACTTTCCTCAGTTCAAATCAGTGAGGTCATATACTGTTCATCCTTCAGTGCCTGGCTTGCTTCACTCAACATAAGGTCTTCAAGATTCATCCACGTTATTCTGTGTGTTTGCACTTTATTCCTTCTTACAGCTGAGTAATATTCCATTGTATGTATGTACCACATTTTGCTTATCCATTCGTCTGTTGATGGGCACCGGGACTGATTCCAACTTTTAGCAATGGTGAACAATGCTGCTATGAATATTGGTGTGCATATATCTCTTTGTGTCCTTGCTTTCAATTCTTCTGGGTATATACCCAGCAGTGGAATTGCTGGATCATACAGAAGATCTATTGTTAGTTTTCTGAGGAACTGCCAAACTGTCCTCCACAGTGGCTGGACCATACCACAGTCCCACCAGCAGTGGATGAGGGTTCCTATTCCTCCACATCCTCTCCAATATTTAGTGTCTCCTGTTTTTTTAATAGCTGCCATTCTGATGGGTGTAAGATGGTATCTCATTGTAGTTTTGATTTGCATTTCCCTGATAGCAAGCGATGTTGAGCATTTTTTCATGTGCTTTTTGCCATTTGTATTTCTTCCTTGGAGAAGTGTCTTTCAGGTCACTTCCCCATTTTTTAAATGGGTTGTTTCTCTTTTTATATTCAAGGTGTAGGATTTCTTTGTATATGCAGGATATTAGGCTCCTATCAGATGTATGGTTGCCAAATATTTTTTTTTTTTTAATATTTTCTCCCATTGGGTAGGCTGCCTTTTTATTTTCTTAATAATGTCCTTTGAGGTGCAGAAGTTTTAATTTTGAGGAGATCCCATTTATCTATTTTTTCTCTTGCTTCTCGTGCTTTGGCTGTGAAGTTCATGATACCATTTCCTATTACAAGGTCCTGTAGATGCTTCCCTACATTATCTTCCAAGGTCTTTATGGTTTTGGCTCTTTTATTTAGATCTTTGATCCATCTTGAGTTGGTTATTGTATAAAGTGTGAGATGATATTCTTCTCTCATTCTTTTGGATATGGATATCCAGTTCTCCAAGCACCACTTGTTAAAGAGGCCATTCTCTCCCAACTGAGTGGGCTTCATGGCCTTGTCAAATATCAGATAACTGTACATGCGAGGATCTATATCAGAACTCTCAATTTGGTTCCATTGGTCAGTAGGTCTATCCTTGTGCCAATACCACGCAGTTTTGATCACTGTAGCTTTGTAGTATGTTTTAAAGTCAGGTAGTGTGATACCTCCAACTTCATTTTTCTTTTTCAATATGTCTTTGACAATTTGTGACCTCTTGCCTCTCCAAATATATTTTGTGGTTAGTTTTTCCAGTTCCTTAAAAAATACAGTGTTGACTTTTATTGGGATTGCATTAAATCTCTAGATTAGTTTCGTAGGATAGACATCTTGATAATATTAATATTCCTATCATGAACAGGGAATATTTTTCCATTTATTTAAGTCTTCTTTGATTTCCTTTAACAATGTTGTGCAGTTTTCTGTATATAAGTCCTTTACATCTTTAGTTAAATTTATTCCTAGGTATTTGATTCTTTTAATTTCTATTGTATATGATATTTTTTTCCTGATTTCCTCCTCAGTTTGCTCGATATTGGTGTATAGAAATGCTACTGATTTTTCAGCATTGATCTTATAGCCTGCAACATTATTGAACTCCTTTATAAGTTCTAGAAGCCTTGTGGTAGATTTCTCAGGGCTTTCTATGTATAGGATCCTGTCATATGCAAATAATGAAATTTTTACTTCTTCTTTTCCAATCTGGATGCCTTTTATGTCCTTTTCTTGTCTCAGTGCTCGCCAAGTACTTCTAAGACAATGTTAAATAGGAGTGGTGATAGTGGGCATCCTTGTCTAGTTCCCGATCTCAGAGGGAAGGCTTTTAGGATTTCACCGTTGAAAATGATGTTAGCTTTGGGTTTTTCATATATACCCTTTATCATATTCAGAAAGTTTCCATCTATTACTATATTTTGTAGTGTTTTTATGAGGAAAGAGTGCTGAATCTTATCGAATGATTTTTCTGCATCTATAGAGATGATCATGTCATTTTTTTCTTTCAATCTGTTTATGTGGTGTATTACATTGATTGATTTTCTTATATTGAACCATCCTTGCATACCCGGGATGAAACCCACTTGGTCATGGTGTATAATCCTTTTGATATGTTGTTGAATGCAATTAGCAAGTATTTTGTTGAGGATTTTAGCATCTAGGTTCATTAGAGAAATTGGTCTGTAATTTTCCTTTCTTGTGGTATCTTTATTTGGTTTTGGTATTAGGGTAATGTTGGCATCATAGAATGAGTTAGGCAATATTCCTTCTACTTCTATTTTTTGGAAGAGCTTAAGTAGAATTGGTGTTAGCTCTTTCCGGAATGTTTGGTAGAATTCAGCTGTGAAGCCATCTGTTCCTGGGCTTTTCTTAGTTGGGAGGTTTTTGATGAGTGAATCTATCTCTTTATTTGTAATTGGACTCTTGAGTTCATCTATTTCTTCTTTCATCAATGTAAGCTGTTTGTGGGTTTCTAGAAACATGTCCATTTCCTCTAAATTATCATTCTTGTTGGCATATAATTTTTCAAAGTATCCTCTTATGATACTCTTTATTTCTGTGGGGTCAGTAGTGATACACACTTGCTCATTTCTTATTTTATGTATTTGCATCTGTTCTCTCTTTTTCTTTGTTAGTCTGGCTAAGGGTTTGTCAATTTTATTGATATTCTCGAAGAACCAGCTTTTGGTTTTGTTTATTGTTTCCAGTGCTATCTTATTCTCTATTTCAATTAGTTCTGCTCTAATCTTTGTTATTTCCTTCTTTCTACTTCCTTTAGGTTTAGTTTATTGTTGTTTTTCCAATACCTCCAATTGTGCAGTTAGGTCTTCAATGTTAGCTCTTTCTTCCTTTTTAATATATGAATTTATGGCTATGAACTTCCCTCTCAGGACTGCTTTCACTGCATCCCATAGGTTTCCATATGTTGTGTTGTCATTTTCATTAGTTTCATGGTAGTTACTGATTTCTTTTGAGATTTCCTCTTTGACCCACTGTTTGTCTAAGAGTGTGTTGTTTAACTTCCATATCCTTGTGCCTAACCGGTTTCTCTGGCCCTTAGTGATTTCCAATTTCATTCCATGGTGGTCAGAGAAATTACTTTGTATAATCTCAATCTTTCTGAATTCATTGAGAGTTGTTCTGTGGCCTAGCATGTGGTCTATTTTGGAGTATGTTCCATGTGCACTTGAGAAGAATGTAAATCCCACTGTATTTGGGTGTAATGTTCTGTTTATGTCTATTAAGTCCAGGTCTTCTAATGTATTGTTGAGTGCCTTTATTTCTTTATTGATTCTCTGTCTAGATGTTCTGTCTAATGATGATAGTGGTGTGTTGAAGTTCCCTGCTATAATTGTAGAGGGATTTATTTCTCCTCTTATTTTTTCCAGAGTTTGACGCACGTATTTTGAGGCACCTCAATTAGGTGCGTAAATGTTGATGATTGTTCTCTCTTCTTGACAGATTACTCCTTTTACTTATATGTAATGTCCATCTTTGTCTCTTACAATACTTTTGCATTTAAAGTCTATTTTGTTTGATATTAGAATAGCTACTCCTGCCCTTTTTTTGGCTATTGTTAGCTTGTAAAATGGTTTTCCAGCCATTCATTTTCAGCCTCCTTTAATCCCTGGGTCGAAGGTGGGTTTCTTGTAGACAGCATATAGATGGATCATATTTTCTTATCCATTCTGCCAATCTGTGTCTTTTGATTGGTGAATTTAATCCATTAACATTCAGTGTTATTACTCATAATGAATTTCTTACTTCAGCCATTTTTCCTTTGGGTTAATGTATGTCATATGTTGTTTTGTTTCTCTTTTTGTCTTTTCAGTTGTTTTTAAACTCTCCTCCAACTCTCTCTCCCTTGTTTTTTCCTTTCAACTTGTAGAGATTCCTTTAGTATTTCTTGAAGTGCTGGTTTCTTATTGACATACTCTTAATTTCTATTTATCTGTGAATATTTTGAACTCTCCATCATTTTTGAATGCCAGGTTTGCTGGATAGAGAATTCATGGCTGGAAGTTTTTTTCTTTTAGTATTTTGACTATGTCATACCACTGTCTTTTTGTCTCCATGGTTTCGGCTGAGAAATCAGCACTTAATCTTATTGTGCTTCCCTTGTATGTGATGACTCTCTTTTCTCTTGCTGCCTTGAGTATTTTCTCTTTGTCTTGAGCATTGGACATTTTGACAAGTATATGTCTTGGAGTTGGCCTGTTGGGATTTATACTATTTGGGGTGCGCTGTGCTTCCTGGATCTGCACATCCAGCTCTCTCAATAGGGTTGGGAAGTTTTCAGCCATTATTTCCTTCAACCCTCCTTCTGTTCCCTTTCCCTCCTCTTCTCCTTCTGGGATGCTCATAATGCGTATATTTCTGCGTTTTGTGTTATCAGTTAATTCCCTGAGTCCATGCTGGATTTTTTCTATCTTTTTGTCTATCTGTTCTACTATCTCTTTGATTTCAGCTATATTGTCTTCCATATCACTAATTCTTTCCTCTGCTTGTTCTAATCTGCTCTTATGTGAATCCAGCCTCTTTTTGATTCCTTGAATTGTGCCATTGTTCATCATCATATCCATTACCTTTTTAGGCATGTTTGCAATTTCTTCAGTATGTTCTCCCAGTGTCTTCTTTATATCCTTAATCTCTTCCTTCAGTTCTTTAAGTTGGTCCATGATATTTGTTTGGATAGCTTTGATTTGTTGTTCGATGTTCTGCATCACTTCCTGGTTTTTATTTTGTTCATTGGACTGGTCCATGTTTTCCTGTTTCTCAGAGTCATTTGTATTTTTTTGTTGCCCTGTGATCATCATATTTTCTTGATGGGTTTGTTCAGTTGATTAGCTTTTCTCTATGATCTAGAGTTTTATTTAGCTGGTGGTTCTGCGTGTGTGTTAAATTTTCTCTTTGGCACTTTTTCTTCTTATTTTATTTCCTTGCTTCTTTCTATGTTCCCTTAAAGGCAAAAGATTAGGGCCAGAGGAATCAAAAGATGTAAGGAAGGCAGAAGGTTAATAGTAATATTGATAAAAGTTAGAAGAGGGGTCAAATGAGACTTAATGAGATGAATATCTAACTTGTGTAGGCAGTGTAGAGTAATAGGAAAGAAAGTGGAGTTCCTACAATGGACTGGGAAAACAAATGGAAGAATATATATATAGTTATTTAGAAGGCTAGAATTATGAGGAGGCAGAGAAATAGTAAAGAAAGGGCTGAAAGGAAAAAGTTAATACTAATAAAAAAAAGAAGAAAACAAAATAGGTGGAATAGAAATTGACACCCTTAAGTTGTGGGCCTATGAAAAAATGTTGTATCTAAGAGCCACAACAGAAAGCAGAAGGCAGAAAGATGAAGGAAGGATAAGCGATAGTTTGGAATACAAAATCAATATAGACAGCGAGTCGGAAATTACTGAAGAAGAAGCCCAGCAAAGAAGCGACAAGCTAGCAGCACCTAATTTTTAAAAAATGAAAGAAAAAAGAAAGGGGGGAGAAAAGAGGAAAGAAAAGCAAGAGACCAGAAAGAAACAGAGAAAAACCAAAGATCCACACAGGCAAGCAGTCAAACAGAGCTGAGGAGGGTCAATGATTCCCGTAGGGTCCATGTGGATCCTCTCTGCCTGCTTGTGTTTATCAATCAATTTCCCCGCAGGGTTCTATATGCAGGTCCTGAAACAGCTTTTAGCTACTAAACTAAATTAAAAAGAATTTATTTTTCATTTATTGAAGTGACCTTCTCACTTTTTTTTTTTTTTTTTTTGGCGAAATACTGGACCCAAAATAATTCCTCCTCTAGACCAACCCCCTTACTTAAGGGACCCTAGCTGGGCTCGTGGAAATTAATCAAGCACATCCCACTTCCTGGACTCCCCAGGGTAGCTGTAGCTCTGATGTTAGTCAGTGCAGAGTGCTAAAGACGGCCTGTTCCGCCCCTTCTGGAGCTGAGCACCAACGTCACCGGGTTGCTATATAAATCAGTTTGACTGCAGATTCGCCTCTCCTCTCAGCCTGATGCTGCATCAGCTTGGCTTATCTACTCCCCAAAGCTATGGGGCAGTCCAGGCAGCCAGACTGATGGCAAAAAATAAAAATAAAAAATTCCCTTCCCTGTCCTCCAACAGAACCCTCCCTCTTTTGGAGAATGTCCCCTCTTCCTGGCTCTGCGTTAGCCAGGGGCTTATCCCTGGGCAGCTAGGCAAATCGACACCCTCCCTCAAACAGAATCACCCCTCCCCTCCACTGGGTGCCCATTTGCTCCAGCTGTTCTGTTCACCCAAGGTTCAAGGGGCTCCAGGCAGCCAGATCCTCAGAAAATAAAACTTTCTCACCCCACTCGTGGCTCCAACTGGCCGTTTTATTTTTTTTTCTCCCTAACCACGGAGCTCAGACGTCCATGCCAACCACCACCAGCAGGCTTAAAACTCAAGAATCTCTACCGTTCTGTCCACGCCGTTGATCCGCGCAGATAGATGTCCCAAGTTTCTCATTCCACACGTGCACAGCACAGACCCTTGGGCAGGACCCTGTCCACAATCTGCCTTGCTCTGGGAGCTTACAGTGTGTGCCCTCCTACACTAATGCCATCTTGGCCCCCCTCCTGGCCAATGACTTTTGATGAGAAAGTACCTCTTATTTTACCTTAAGTTGGACTCTATAGGGCCTTGTGACTGTAAGCTTCTACCCCAAATAAATATGCTTTATAAAAGCCAACAGAGTTCTGGTACTTTGCATCAGTACCCCTTCTGGCTGACTAATACAATGTTCTTTAAGTCAAAAACTGTTCTGAGGGACAAAGAAGGTTATTAATACTGATAACGGATCACTTCATTAAGAAACCATAATAAGTATAAATATATATGTACCTAACAGCAAAGCCCCAGAATATGGGAAGCAAATATCAACAGATTTGAAGGGAGAAATCGATGGTTCTATATTAATAGTAGGAGACTTCAATAGACCACCTTCAATAATGAATGGAACATCTAGACAGAAGTTCAGTAAGGAAACAGAAGAATTGAACAATACTATAAACCAGCTAGACCTAACAGACATACATGGATCACTTCATCCAACAACAGCAGAATACACATTCTTCTCAAGTGCATATGGATCATTCTCTAGGACTGACCATAAGTGAGGTCACAAAACAAGTCTCAAGTAATTTTGAAAGGCTGAAATCATACAATATATTTTCTCCAATCACAATGGAATCAAACTAAAAACAATAATAGAGGGTGAATCCAAAAATTCACAAATAAATGGAAATCAAACAATCTACTCTTAAACAAAGGGTCAAAGAAGAATTCACAAGGGAAATTAGGACTTTTTTCAGGGAGAATTAAAACACAAATACAACATACCAAAACTTATGGGATGCAGCAAAGGCAGTGCTGAGAGGGAAGACTCCCAGTTCCCAATCTTAAAACTTATTACAAAGCTACAGTAACAAAAACAGCATGGTACTGGCACAAGGACAGACATATAGATCCATGGAATTGAATTGAGAGTTCAGAAATAAACACTCACATTTATGGCCAATTGATTTATCATGAGGGCACCAAGTCCACTAAAGGTGGAAAAACAGTCTCTTCAACAAATTATGCTGAGGAAACAATATCATATGCAAAAGGATGAAAGTAGATCTCTCCTTCACACCATGTATTAAAATTAACTCAAAATGGATAAATATAAGGACTAAAGGTATAAAACTCCTAGAAGAAAACATAGAAAAATATCTTCAGGACCTTCTATTAGGCAATATTTTCTTAGACTTTATACCAAAACACAAGCAATCATAGAAAAAAGAGGTAATTGAATGTGATAATTGTATTTAATGTGGTTATGTAAGTGAATATCCTTGTTGTTAGGTAATATATGTGGACATATAAAATAGTAAAAGGAGGGGGTATAGATATGGCTCAAATGGTTGGGTGTCTGTCTCCCATATGGAGGGACCTGGATTCGATCCCCGGGACCTCCTGGTTTAAAAAAAAAAAATCGTAAAGGAACATTATATAAGCAAACTATTCTCAAATGCTTAGAAGATAGATGATAGATGATTGAGATAGATGATAGATAGATAGATAGATAGATAGATAGATAGATAGATAGATAGATGAGAAAAAAGGAAGGAAGGCGGAAAGAAAGAAGGGAGGGAGGGAGGAAGGACAAATGTGGCAAAATGTCAAAGCTTGGTAAATCTAGGTATCTGGGTAGGGTTATACTGGGGTTCTCTGTATTGGTTTTATATTATTTTTTCAACTTTCCTGTAGGTTTGTAATTATTTAAAAATGAAAGGTATTTTTTTAAATCATAGGAAATGATGTTTTTAACAAATACACCAGAATTTACCAAATCACATGATGGTTCTCTTTTGAAAAAGGGTGGTGGGGCATGGCTATTACTTAAAATACAAAATGCTACTTATGGTACAGCTTTTTGGAAAGTACCTTCAGAGGCAATCATGAGACATACAAGAAAACCAACTTGATTACTTTATAAAATCACACTTGAAGTTTGTTTTTAAATTTTTTATTATTTTTAAAGAAGCTTCAGATTATATAAATGCTACCTAAAAAATATAAGGGATTCCCATATGCCCCACTCCCTCCCCTTCCCACACTTTCCCACATTAACAACATCTTTCATTAGTGTGGTACATTTGTTACAATTGAACTCATATTGAAGCATTACTACTAACCATGGACTACAGTTTACATTATAGTTTACACTCTGTCACACACAATTTTGTAAGTTATGACAAAATATACAATGACCTGTATCTGTCACTACAATGTCATGTAGAACAAATTCAATCTCCTGAAAATGCCCTCATATTACACTAGTCTTCTCTCTCCCATCCCTCAGAACCTCTGGTGGCCACTGCCTTTACATCAATGATAAGAATTCTTCCATTGCTAGAATAATAAGTCTATAGTAGAATAATAATAAGTCCACTTTAGTCCGTTGTTCATTCCCCAGTCTTGATGATTTGGGGATGTTGATGCTCACTCTGCTTCTAATTGAGAGGGAGCTTAGATCCCATAGGGCAGATGATTGGAACTATCTTGCTTGCAGTTGCAGACCCTCTCTGTTTCTTGGGATGGACGTTGTCCATCGTCATCTCCTTGGTAGTTGTCCTGGGTGAGTCCAAAGAACTAGAGAGTAAGTGTTGCAATTCTGGTGAAATTCAGGGCTCAACTGGCACAAGGACAGACCAAAGATTTAAGTCTCTGGGATATATATTTATCGAATAAAGTGCTAATTATAGATTCAAATAAAAGACGCAGAAGAACCATGTGTAGAGAACCTATAAATGAGCCTAACTCTGTTACACTGGAGAGCATAAATTCCAAAGTAAGGCAAACTGACAGGGTGCTGAATTCCTGAGCTGACTGCCCTGCTTATAATGTCTGGATTGTCTCTAGAGCCCTCAGGAGCCCTGCTATTGGAGGCACTGTTTACTTTGGCAGTCAACGAGATCCTGCTGAGATGTGCAGAAGTGTAACTTCTGGAATGACCTCCCATCTCACTTTGAAATCTCTTAGGCATAAAAACTCATTTGTATTTGCCATTTCCCCTTTTGGTCAAGGTTTTTTTCCAGATGCACTGCTAGTTGGTGCTTGGTAATAATCCCTTGGTGGATTAAGCAACCTACTCTCAAATGCTTAGAAGATAGATGATCTTCTAAGATTCCTGGAAGCCATGTCCCATGCTGGGTGGGGGCGGGGGCAGGAAATATAGTGCATTTATATGTTGAGTTTGGCTTAGAGATAGACCACATTTGAGCAACAGGGAGGCTTTCAGGAGGTAACTCTTAGAGAGTATATAATACTACACTAAGTTTCAATTTCAAAAGAAAAGGTTCATAAGTACAATCCTCAATATCAAGGGCCTAGCATAATGGTCTGTCTTCCTTCATTAGGCACTGCCCTTGCACTTGGGGGATTCTTGCTGTCCTAGTAGAAAATGTGGCAGAACTCCCTCAGATGGGAATTCAATATTCTTTTGGTTATTGTGTGGATCTCCACCCACCAAGAATTGAACCCAATGTTGATATTTCTCTCCCTAGTGCCCAGAACATATCAGTAGCTCAATAAGTGTTTGAGGAATGTTCAGTTATCAATACATCTTTATTGCTAGATTTCCCAAAGTCAAATCCACCTTTAAAGGTGAAGGCTTAACACCACCAAAAAGTCAAAAGGATATTCAGCAGAGTCTGGCTGGGTTTCCAAAAAAAGGCATCCTTATATGTTGTAAACAAGGATTGCAGCATTGGGATAGTTAAATGGGCCCCCAGTGTATCAGAGTTAGACTCATTTATAATTTTCCTACGCATGGTTCTTCTGCCCCTTTTATTTGAACCTATAATTAGCACTATACTTATTAAATATATTTACTAGAGACTTAAATCTTCTGGTTGTTCATATGCCAGGTGAGCCCTGAGTCTTAGCAGAGAATATGGTTAGTGATGTTGAGTACACTAGCCATATGTAGAAGTAGAAGTTTAGTAGCGTTAGCATGGCTTTGCAGTCAACTCTCCAATTCATCGGACTCACCTAGGACAACTAACAAAATGGTGATGATGGACAATGCCAATCCCAAGAAACAGAAAGTGTCTGCAACTACAAGCAAGATCCAGCCATTTGCCCCATGGGATCTAAGCCCCCTCTCTATCAGAAATAGAGTGGGCATCACCATCCCAAAATCCTCAAGATAGAGGAATGAACAAACATAAGGGGGAAATGCAACTATGGACTAAAGTAGACATTATTATTCTAGTAATAGAAGAACTTGTAACATTGATATAAAGACAATGGTTACCAGAGGTTCTGAGAGGAGGAAGAAGGAAGCATAGGTGTAACATGCACATTTTTTTTTCATTTTTTTTATTTTTTAAAAGTGACTTTGATTACATAAATGTTATAGAGAATATATAGGGGATTTCCATATGCCCTGCTCCCCATACCTCCCACATTTTCCCACATTAGCAACATCTTTCATCAGTGTAGTACATCATTGCAATTGATAAACACATTTTGGAGCATTGGCACTAAGCATGGATTATAGTTTACATTGCAATTTACACTATCTCGCATTCAACTCTGTAGGTTTTGGCAGGATATATAATGGCCTGTATCCGTCATTGTAATGTTGTTCAGGATGATTCCCAAGTCCCAAAAATGCCCCCCTATTACACTTGTTTTTCCCTCTCCCTAATCCCAGAACATCCATGGGTCACTGCCTACACAACAATGGTATTTTTTACATTGCTATAATCACAGTAAGTCTATAGTAGAATACTAGTAAGTTTATTTTAGTCCATAGTTCATTTCCCAATCCTGAGGACTCTAGGATGGTGATGCCTACTCCACCATAAATTGAGAGGGGCTTTGAGCCCATACATCCGATGGATGGGACTCTCTTGCTTGCATTTGTAGGCACTCTTGGTTCCTTGGTATGTTGTTTGTCCATCATCTCCTCTACATTAGTTATCCTGGGTGAGTCCATTGTACTAGAGAGTTGGTGTTGCAACTCCATTGAGATTCAGGGCTCAGTTGGCACATGGATAGCCCAAAGATTTAAGTCTCTTGGATGTACACCTACCAAGTCTAGTACTAATTATAGGTTCAAATAGAAGGACAGAAGAGTCATGTATAGGGAAACCACTGCTGAGTCTAACTCTGTCACACTGGGGAGAATACATACCAGATTAGGGCCCACTGGCAAGGGACCAAATTCCTAAGCTATCTGCCCTGACTGTAGTGTCTGGATGTCTCCATATCCCTGAGGAGCTTTGCTATTTGTGGTAGTATCTACTTTGGCCATCAATGAGATCCTGTTGAGATGTGCATAAGCGCTACCTCTGGGTTGGCCTCCCAACTCACTTTGAAGTCTTAGCCATACAAACTCATTTGTCTTTAGCTTTTCCCCCTTTTGGTCAAGGTCTTTTTTTTTTTTCCCAGAGCATTGCTTGTTGGTACCTGTTAGCAATCCCTCAGTGCCAGGTAAGCTCATCCCAGGGAGTCATGTCCTATGCTAGGGAGAAGTTATTGCTTTTATATGCTGAGTTTGGCTTAGAGAGTGCATTTTTGAGACATTGGAATTGTTCTGCTTGATATTGCAATGAGAGATACAGGCCATTACACATTTTGTGAAAAACCTATAAAATTGTGCAGTGCAAAGTTTCAAACATTATGTAAACTTATAGACCATGCTTAGTGGCAATGCTTCGGTATGTGTTCATCAATTGTGACGAATGTGCTACACTAATGAAAGATGTGGGTGGTGGGGAAGGGTGTTGGAGGGGGAAGAGGTGGTGTGGGGTATATGGAAATCTCCTATATTTTCAATGTAACATTTGCATAATCTAAAGCTCCTTTTAAAATAAAGGGGAAAAAGGTATCCCTCTGGGACTAGTTTGAGGGAAACAATATTCACTTGGTATCCACTTTGAAGGGGGTAATATTCTCTTGGTGTGATGTTTTAAAGTCATGGTTGCAAGTTATTTGACACTTTTGCCATGAAAGGTGGGGTTTGTGTCCCCTCCCAATGAAAGTGGGCAGTCCTGTGACTGCTTTTATTTATAGTGTACAGTAAAAGTTATGCTATGTGACTACCTAGACTAGATCATAAAACGACATGCAGTTTCTGCCTTGTTCATTGGCATACTCTTATGACTATTCTAAGTCCATGCTGTGAGAAAGCCCAAGACACATGGAGAGATCTAGTATAGGCACACTGGTCAACAATCCAAGCTGAGCCCAGCCTTTGAGTCAACCCTACCCAGATATCAGGCATATGAATAAAGGCACTTCCAGGTGATTCTAGTGCCCAGCTATTCAAGTTGCTCCCAGCTATTTGAGTCTTCCCAATTGTCTGAGTCATTGTGGAAGAGACACACAATCCTCTGCACCCTATCTGTATTAGTCAGCCAAAGGGGTGCTAATGTGAAATACCAAAAATGGGTTGTTCTTTATAAAGGGTATTTATTTGGGGTAGAAGTCCACAGATACCAGGCCATAAAGCGTTAACTTTCTTCTCTCACCACAGTCCATTGCCATGTGTTAGAGCAAGACAGCTGCAGGTGCGTTTGCCAGGGTTCAGGCTTCTTGGGTTCCTCTCTTCCTGGGGCTGCGTTTCTCTCCAGGCTTAGCTCCTGTTTCCGCCACAAGGTCAGCTGTAGACGATCAGGCAAACGGCTTGCTTCTCTTCTCCTGGGGCCTTCTTTCCATCATCAAAACTGCTTCTCAAAAGACTGCTTCTCTCTGTTCTTTGCCTTGCCTTTTATATTCAATTCCCCACCCACCAAAGGGGTGGGGCTCAATGCTCTACTGACATGGCCCAGTCAACACCCTAATCATAAGTTAATCATGCCCAGATTAACAGATCAGTTTATAAGCATGATCCAATTATATTTTTGGAATTCATAATTACATCAAATTCCTCAACGATTACGCTATCTAAATTTCTGACCCAAAGAATTTGAGTATAACAAAATAGTTGTTTTATGCTGCTAAATTTGGGGGTGGTTCCTTATAAAACAATAGATAAGTGTACCACTTGGTTTGACAAGTACCAAATATCTTGTAAAAGTAAATCATATTGTTTTAAAAGTATACTTCACCTATCTGCTATATATAAACGGAATGAAGACCATAAAATACAGCCTACTCATTTTACCATGATTCAGTCAAATGGTGAATCCAAGTTTTAGATCCCGCAGTCTTTGTGCCTTTTGTTAGTTCTGCCACTGGTGAGCAGTTTGGCCTTTCTGAGCTTTTGTTTCCTCATTTTTAACATGAAAGACATCACTAGGCGACCTGCAAGGATCAGGATTCAAAGGTTTCAGGCATGAACTGGATACAGAGGTATTGTTTTCATAAACTTTTACTCTGGAGCTCTAGCCTCTCTCATTTCACTATAAGGAATGAGGATGTGTGCCCTGGCTCTCTTTCACACAGTCATCCAGGGCACTTGAGAAATGTCCTCAGCCTTCTCAGTGGTCCCAAGGGACAACGTAGGTCATTCATCTAGTCAGTAGAGGTGTCTGAATGTACTCAGGAATAGCTGAAAGGAGCCTCCACAATTACTTGGTCCACTTTGCAAATGAGGAAAGAGGCGATTTAATTTAAGGAACCATCAGTGGGGAAAAGAGAAATCCAGCTAGATATCTAAAAGCTATAATTAAACCAAGTCAGACAGTTTCTCCACTTTTCTCTACAGGCCTTATTTTCAACTTGTTATGTATTTTTGTATTCACCTCTGGTCCAAGGTTCAGCATATTTCTTGGAAGTTATGGGATCTGGAATGGAAACTAGTATGATTATTCTAGTAAAGATCTAATTTGAGTCTCTGAATCCTTCTTATCTTATGGATCTAGGAAGTCACTACCAATTCATTAGAATTGGCAAGAAAAATTAAATCTACTATTTCCTGTTACAGTGTGATTTATTTTGGTACAATGAAAGAGGCACTGATCTTCAAGTCCAATGACCTGAATTTAAATCTAGATTAGGCCAAGACCTAGGGCAATTCAGTGAACTCTCTGTTCTACAATTTGCTTTATCTGTAAATAAGGCAATTGGAATAGATAAGCCCCAGACATGCCTTCTAGCTTCTATTGTTCTGTTATTCTATGATGATGTGTTTATTTCTGTTTGCCTTTTGAAAATAAGGAAATGAAGTAAATACTTGAAAGTTATAATGAATTGTCACTTTTATTGTTTTTTCCATGCCAGTGATGTGTGGATTGTCTCCTAGCAGAAGCTGCGATGCATTGTCCAAATCTTCATTCAGGAGTGAAGGGCTTATTCCCCAGCTGCTGGGAATGTTACCTGCAAACAGCCCTCAAGTGTTAGTCCTCTCTGCAAAATGCTCTTGGCTGAAGAGAACCACCTTGCCTAAGGCATACTGCCTACCTGGGGGGCAGCTCATATCCAGTGACTGGTCCATGTGGGGATATAAAGACCTGCCCCCTCATCCCAGTTTGGTACAACTCTTAGGGGCTCAACCAGGTTCAGAGCTCCTTGTGGTGTTGGCTTATATTTTCATGGAGATCAAATCGCAGTCCTTCTCTCTCTGTCGAAATGTGCTTCTTTCCCTTCCTCCACAGGAGTTGATTCTGAGAGCAACCCCAGATAATAGTCCAGTTTACTAATCTTCATTCGAAATCTGTTTCCCAGGTAATCCAACATGCATCATTCATTTAATCCTCCAATGACATTATGAGATAGATAAAAATATGGAATTTTGTGGAAGGTAAGTTTCCAAGATCATCCTCCTAGAAAATGATAGTGTCAGGGCTTAAACCCAAGCATCCTGGCTCTGGCATCCCTGCTCTAAACAACTATACTATTCTGTCTCCCTGATTTATCATTCATTTCTCAGATTTTATACAAGTTTACTCAAGTGTACATTTTAAAAATCATCATCCTAAGTATATGCATATTTTCCAAATATTGCATATGTTTTCATGTTAGCCTACAAAGGTGGTTGTAAGTTTTGGAATAGACCCAATAAAATGACTTTCCAAACAAGTCACCACAAAGTTAGAAATCTAAGAAACAATCTAGCAGTCCTAAGTCCAGCACTTTCCAAATTTTTGTGGAAACAAAAATGAAGACATCCTGCAGATGGACAGAAGTGAGGAAAGTTGAACCCCTAACACAGCTCTGTGGGATTATGCAGACGAGAAAGGATGCATTTCACACTACTAGATTATTATCTGCCTGTCTGCCTTGTTCACTGGAATACTCATTTTTGGAGTCTAGGGCTGCTTATGGAAGAAGTATGACTACTCTGATTCAACTTTGAGACAGCCTCAAATACACTTGGATACAATGGTTGTTCATGTGAGTTAAGGGCATGCTAAAGCATTCAGTACCTTATTATACCTTCACCTGAACATCTTTGGGGCCAATACTATTTTAGGATAATTTCCTGCATATTTCCTCATTCCTCACACTGGTCATGATTAGCACCCTTATCTTACCCCTGGAATATTAGAACACTGGTCTTTTTGCCTCATCTCTTTCCTCTCCAAGCCACCTGTTTCACTGGGATCCAAGTTAATCTTCTGACAGAACAAATATAATCAGCTCCCTCCTACACTTAGAAACCTCTTCTAGTCCCTGCTTCCTAAAGGTTGAAGTCTGAGCTCCTTACGCAAGATTTTTCTCCATCTAACTCTAAGCTGCTGCTCTGTCCCATCTCCTGCCAAAGCCCTAATATTAGTCAGGGTTCTCTAAGGAGACAGAACTGATGAGAACTATTATGAATATATGTAAATATTATTAAAAATTTTATAAGAATTGTCTCATGTGATTGTGGGATAGGTAAGTCCAAATTCCATAGGGCAGGTGGCAAGCTAGGAACTCCAGTGAATGTTTTCTATGAATTCCCCAGGAGAAGCTGGCTCACTGAAGTAGAGGTGGAAATTCTATGTTCTGACTACTGAAATCATCACTTCTCCTTTTAAGGCCTTCAACTGATAGGATGAGACTTCTTTCATGGTTGAAGGCAACCTCCTCAGCTGATGTAACTAGCCATAGATGCAATCAACCTACTGGTGATTTAAATCTACCCGATATCTCCACAGTAACAATCAGGCCAGTGCTTCCTTGACCAAACAACTAGACACCATAACCTGGCCAAGTTGACACAAGAACTTAACCATTCCAGTCCACCCCTTGTAAGTTTGAGACACAAGCACATCCCCTTAAACCATACTTAATTTCTAAATAAAAACTATAACATTCATATTTTTGCCTAACAATACTCAACTGTCCTGCATACAACTGAGAAACACACTCCCCAGAATAGGGCGCAAGTCCTTGGGTAATATTCACTCTTAAATTTGATATCCTATAACTTAAATACTATGACTTGAAGTTAATTCAAATTATATCCTATGATAGGGAAGAAAACAAAGATATATTCTTTATATATATATATGCAAACATACTCATCACAAAACAGGGAAGTAATTATTCATTACCATTATAGTCCTCATTTCTGTAATTGGTCACATGGTCGTAGCTTATATTTATTACCACCTTCTTCCATTATTCATTCCATATTCCCTTTACCCAGAGCAATCACCTCAGCTGGCAGTGGTTCTTTGCCTGGTGGGGTGAACCAAACCATCATTCCTGAAGTTTCTGGGCAATTAATAGTCCTACGTCTGTTGTTGCAGTTTTCCATTGACTTTAATCACAAGGTGTGGTAGTACTAAGAGACAGGGGATCTCCTGTGTTCCAGGAGAACCCTTATTTACCTCCATTGTGTTCTAGCTGTACTATTTCCCCTTGATAATCAGGATCACTCACCCAGCCAATACAGTAATTCTCTTCTTTGCCTTTTAATTCAGAGGCATGAGGAACCCAAAGTGGCCAGTTGGCAGTCTTAACACCCAGCTCAATGGAATCACTGTTGTATCTCCTGGGGGAAGTACTCCTCCTTTTGGAACTAAGACCTGTAGGTCAGCAGCACTTAAGGGTGCAGGGACAGGAAGCAAAAATTTTTCTAGTGGATCACTAGAGGTAATACTGAATGGTGGACCCATGAATCCTGACTATGGGAGAAACAGCACCATAGAAAGGATGCTGATTTAAAGCATAGATAGCCTTCTGGAGAACATTGCCCCAGCCTTTCAAGGTGTTGCCACCTAGCTGGCACCATAATTAAGTCTTCAAGAGGCCATTCCACCGTTCTATCAATCCAGCTGTTTCAGGGAACATGGTAAGGTCAGTGAATTCCATGAACATATGCTAATTACTACGCTTCATTTGTCATGAAGTAGATTCATTGATCAGAAGGAATGCTGTGTGGAATACCATGATGGTGGATTCTTTAAGTCTACAGATGGTGGTTTTGGCAGAAGCATTTCAAGCAGGGATGGCAAACACATAACCAAAGTATGTGCCTATTCCAGTTAGAACAAAATGCTTCCCCTTCCATGATGGAAGTGGTCCAATGTAATCAACCTGCCACCAGGTAACAGGGCAATCACCTCAGGGAATGGTGCTATATCAGGGACTGAGTGTAGGTCTCTGCTGCTGACAGATTGGGCATTCAGCAGTGGCTGTAGCCAGGTCAGTCTTGGGGAGGGGAAGTCCATGTTGCTAAGCCCATGCATAACCTCCATCCCTACCTCCATGGACACTTAGTTCATGAACCCGTTAGGCAATGATAGGAGTGGCTGGGGAAAGAGGCTGACTGCTATCCACAGAATGGGCCATTTTATCCACTTGATTATTAAAATCTTCCTCTGCTGAAGTTACCCTCTGGTAGACATTCACATGGAACACAAATATTTTCATGTTTTTGGGCCACTCAGAAAGGTCCATCCACATACCTCTTCCCATACCTCTGTCATCAATTTCCCAATCATGTTCCTTCCAAGTCCCTGACCATCCATCCAAACCGTTGACAATGCTCATGATTGAGTATACAAACACGCCTCTATCCACTTCTCCTTCCAAGCAAAATGAACAACCAAGTGCCCACTGGGAGGACATTTCCCCTCACCACCATCCTTCAGGGACGTCCCAGAAAGGGGCTATAGTGTTACAGCTGTTCACATTCAGAACTGTATTAGTCAGCCAAAGGGGTGCTGATGCAAAATACCAGAAATCTGTTGGCTTTTATAAAGGGTATTTATTTGGGGTTGAAGCTTACTGTTACCAGGCCATAAAGCGTAAATTAGGTAAACGGATGTGGCTCAAGTGGTTGGGTTCCCGTTTACTATATGGGAGGCCCCAGGTTCGATTCCCTGGGCCTCCTGGTGAAGGTGAGCTGGCCCACGCAGCACAGTGAGCTGGCGGCCTGCACGGCGTGGTGAGCTGGCACAGCAAGATGACGCAACAAAGGGAGACAAGCAGACACAGAAAAACATACAGCAAATGGACACAGCGAACACAAGCAGCAAGGGGGGATAAATAAATAACATAAAAATAAATCTTTAAAAAAAAAGTGTAAGTTACTTCCCTCGCCAAAGTCTGTTACCATGTGTTGGAGCAAGATGGCTGCCAACATCTGCCAAGAGTTCAAGCTTCCTGGGTTCTTCTCTTCCTGGGACTTGTTTCTCTCTAGGTTCAGCTGCCCTGCTCTCTCCACAAGGCCAACTGTACATTATCAGGCAAAAGGCTCTGTCTCTCTCCCTGGGGCTCGATTCTCTCTGGGCTTAGCTGCTTTGCTCCTCTGTGTGATTACTTCCTGGGCTCCAGCTCAAAAATTCCAACTCTCTTCTCTGCCATGTAGTTTTCTCTTCCTCAGTCAACTGATTGTAAAGAATTCCCCACGAGGCCATAGCTGTGGGCTGGGAAAGAGAAGGTAAGGTGGTAGGAGTGAGGATCATGGGCATTTGGTAACTCACTTTTGCCTCTAGGACCCACTTGAGCCCCGTTTTATGACGGAATGCTGCTATACACGCCCAACTTTATGGGTTGGTGGGTCAGACAATATCCAGTTCATGATAGGCAATTCAGGTCTCATGGTAACTTGGTGACCCATAGTTAAGTGTTTGGTCTTTACTAAGGCACAGTAGCAGGCTAAAAGCTGTTTCTCAAAAGGAGAATAGTTATCTGCACAGGATGGCAAGGCTTTACTCCAAAATTCTTAGGGTCTGTGTTGTGATTCTTTTATAGGGGCCTGCCAAAGACTCAAGACAGCACCTCTATTTGCCACTGACACTTCCAGAACCATTGGAACTGCTGGATCAAAAGTCCCAAGTGGCAACGCAGCTTGTACAGCAGTCTGGAACAGTTGCAGAACCTCCAGTTGTTCTGGTCCCCACTCAAAACTAGCAGCTTTTCAGGTCAGTCAGTAAACGGGCCGTAGTAGCACACCCAAATGAAGAATACATTATTTCCAAAACCCAAAGAGGCCAACTAGCCTCTTTATTCCTCATTTTTGGTTGTAGGATGAGTCAGTTGCAACAACTTATCCTTTATCTTATAAGGTCTATCTTGACATGCCCCACACCATTGGACACCTAGAAATTTCACTGAGGTGGAAGGCCTGTGAATTTTTGTTGGATTTATCTCCCACCTTCTGACACACAAGTGCCTTACCAATAAGTCATGAATAGTTGCTACTTCTTCCTCACTAGGTCCAATCAACATGATCATCAATAAAATAGACCAATGTGATCTGCCTGCTCAGGATCTGATTATCATTGTGGGAGGGAGAGATGATCAAGGTCCCTGTGGCCAAGATTATAACAGAGGGCTGAAGAGCTGATATATCCCTGAGATAGGACAAGTGAAGGTGTATTGCTGGCCTTGCCAGCTGAAAGTAAATTATTTCTGGTGGGTTTTGCTAACAGCAATTGATAAAAAGCATTTGCCAGATCAATAGCTGCATACCAGGTCCCTGGGGATATGCTGATTTGCTGAAGAAACAATCCTACATCTAGAAGAGCAACTGCAATTGGAGTCACCACATGGTTAAGTTTATGATAATTCATTGTCATCCTCCAAGATCCATCTGTTTTCTGCACAGGCCAAATAGGAGATTTGAATAGGGATGTGGTGGGAAATATCACCCCTCCTCTTTCAAGTCCTTCATGGTGGCACTAATCTCCACAATCCCTCCAGGAATCCAGTATTGCTTTTGGTTTATTATTTTGCTAGAGGCAGTTCTAGTGGCTTTCACTTGGTCTTTCCTACCATAATAACCTTCGGTCCACAAGTCAGGAAACCAATGTGGGGATTCTACCCATTTCTGAGTAGATCTATTCCAATTACACATTCCAGAATGGGGGAAATAACCACAGAATGTGTCCAGGGACACTGTAAGACAGAACTGAGCTACAACTCCATTGATCACCTGACCTCCATAAGCCCCTACTCTGACTGGTAGACCACAGTGATATTTCAGGTCTCCTAGAACTAATGTCACTTCTGAGACAGTATCTAATAATCCCTGAAATGCCTGATCATTTCCTTTTCCCCAATGCACAGTTACCCTGGTGAAAGGCCATAGGTCTCTTTAGGGAAGGCGGGGAGGAAGATTAACAGTATGAATTTTTGGCAGTGTAGCAGGGTCCTTTCCCAAGGGGATCCAGACTTTCTTCATTCAGGGGCTCTCGGTCTGTAAACTGTTTCAAGTCTGGGAATTGATTAAGGGTCTGTGACGCTGTTTTTGTAGTTCAAGTTTGACTTTTGTTCATTTGACCTAGAATTCTTCTGCTTATACAGATCAGGCACGAATTTAGTAGAATTTAGTATAATGCCCATGTATTTTACTTCTAGGTAACTCGTCATCTACTGGCCAATGCCATAGGTCTCTTTGAGTCAGACTATTTTGACTTCTGCTTTGAGCCTGCTTTTCATTATGGTAGCCACGCCCACCATGTCTTTGGTGATTAAGTGTTGCCACTTGGCTTCTGCCAACTCAGGATCTGATCATCCTCATTGTGTTTATGGATCCCAGTTCAGTGACAAAAGTTCCCACAGTAATAACATGCAGAGAAGAGCAACAATAGAGTTCTTCAGGGATGATGAAGCTGGTCTCACAAATCTATTCCTCATATTCCTGGTGAAAGGTGTGTCCTCTGGACATTCCAGGCGTGGGTGAGCTACGTCAGTAGAGATGGAAATTCTCTTTTCTGACTGCTGAAATCATTACTTCTCCTTTTAAGGCCTTCAACTGACTGGATAGTATGTCTCTCATTGCTGAAGACAGTGTCTTCAGTTGATTGCAGCTGTAATCAGCCATAGATTCAATCAACTTGGTGATGATTTAAATGTACACAATAGGGGAGCAGATATTGCTCAAGTGGTTGAGTACCTGCTTCTTACATGGGAGGTCCCAGGTTTGGTTCCTGGTACTTCCTGGAAAAAAAAAAAAAAAAAAAAAAAAAAAAACAGAAAAACAACTCAGGGAAGCCAATGCAGCTCAGTGGTTGAGCACCAGCTTCCCACAAATGATGTCCCAGGTTCAATCTCCAGCCCCTGGTACGTAAAAAAAAAAAAAAAATGTAAATAATATCCTCACAGTAACAATTAGACTAGTGCTTGCTTGACCAAACAACTGGGCACCATAACCAGGCCAAGTTGACATCATACCCATTGACACACTGGATGTCCCCTGTCTCCACATATACTTTGCCCTGTCCTAGACATGGCTTTACACCAACCCTTCCTGCAGCCTGGAATGTGCTGCCCACAGTTCTCAGAACTTTGAATTAAAAAGACCAGTCCCTTTCTTAAAATGTTGGTTTTATGTATGTGTATATATATATATATGCATTTGGTTTTATGTACATATATTCAAGTAAAAGAGAATATGAATTATAATAATAGTATCTATCATCACCTTGATTTCATTAGAGAAAGAAAAACTACAATACACCAAAGATAGAATATACATCATCTCAAACCAAAGTTCTTTTAAATTGACTAAATTTAGCATTTTGTAAAAGTTACTGCCTTTTCCTTATTTTTCTTATTCACCTTAGACTAATGAAAATTTAATCACTAGCATCTGCCCCAGGATTGCTTTTTAGACCCACTATCTTACCCATCTTTCTCTGTCTTTCCCACCCATCCTTTAAGATCACATCAGATTACTGCCTCGTTTTTTTAAAAATCAACTTTATTGAAACATATTCATAAACCAGACAACCCATCTGTGATTATTTGTTATAATCACAGAGTTGTGTGTTCATCACTTCAACCAAAATTAGAGGGGGGCAGATGTGGCTCACGTGGTTGAGCGCCTGCTTCTCACATGGGAGGTCCTGGGTTCAGTTCCTGGTGCATCCTAAAAGCAAAAACAAACAAAAGAAAAAACCAACTCAGGGAAGCAGATGTGGCTCAAGAGATTGGGCTCCTGTCTACCATATAGGAGGTCCAGGGTTCGATTCCCGGGGCCTCCTAGTAAAGGCAAGCTGGCCCATGCAACAAGCTGGCCCATGCGGAGTGCTGGCCCACACAGAGAGCTGGCATAGCAAGATGATGCAACAAAAAGAGACACAGAGGAGAGACAATAAGAGCCAGGGAGCTGAGGTGGCACAAGAGATTGAGCACCTCTCTCCCACTCTGGAAGGTCCCAGGATCGGTTCCCGGTGCCGCCTAAAGAGAAGATAAGCAGACACAGAAGAACACACAGCGAATGGACAGAGAGAGCAGACAGCGAGTGGGAGGGGGACGGGGACAGAAAAGGAGGGGCAGGGAGAAATAAATAAATAAATCTTCAAAAAAAAAGAAAAAAACAACTCAGGGGAGCCAATGTGGCTCTGTGGTTGAGTGCTAGCTTCCCACTTACCAAGTCCCAGATTAAATCCAGATTAAAAAAAACCCAGATTAAAAAAAAAAAAAAAAAAAAATATCTAGAGCATTTACATTACTCAAAGAGAAAAGAAAAAAAAAAAAAGAAGGAAAAGAGCAAAAAATAAGCAAACAAAAAAAGAACTCTATCCCTTAGTAGTCACCTTTCAACATCTCTATCCTTCTGCTGTACATAACAGCTAATCTGTCTCCATCTCTGTAATTTATTTGTATTTACATTTTGTATAGATAAGTCAAACAACATATAGTGCTGTTGCTGTTTCTTGAGTAGACTCTTTCCTGACTCCCCAAGGCAGAGGTAGTCCCTATCTCCTCTGCTTAATTTCTCCACTGTATAGTTAGAGTGTAATATATACGGATTTTAAATGAAAAACATCTTGGATTTGTGGAAAGGGCATTATGTCACAAATCACTAAGCAAAGCCCTTGAAAATTCTCTTTATGCATATCTCTTCTCCCAAATTTCCATTCCCTATGGAGTTGCTCTCCCCTCAGACTCTCCTAAAACTTCACTGGAAGAGATTTCAACAAAACCCAAATCCATCCTCAGACCAAACAGCAACCACTGTGCCTCAAACACACCCGTAATCCAGCTTTCATGTACCCATATGTTCAAAGTCTTGTGGTCCCAAGTAAACTGTGAGATACTCAGGGCAAAAAAAGTCACCTTTGTGTGCCTTGCACCATGATGCTATATCTATCTATTATCTAGCTATCTATCTGGTAGATAATTTCATTTGTCAACTTGCCTAGGTTATGGTGTCCAGTTGTTTGGTCAAACAAGCACTGGCCTAATTCTATGAGGGCATTTTGTAGATGGATTTAAATCATTAGTAAGTTGATTTCACCTATGGCTGATTTCAAATACAATCAAAAAAGGAGATTGCCTTCAGCAATGAGAAGAGTCTCCTTATCCAATCAGTTGGAGACCTTAAAGGGAGGACTGAGGATTTCTGCAGTCAGAATTTAGTAAAGAATTTCTCTCTCCGCTTCAGCCAGCCAGCTTCTCCTGGGAAATGTGTCACCTTCATCAGAGTTTGCAACTTGCAGCCTGCCTTATGAGATTTGGACTGGTTAATCTCCACAGTCATATGAGCCAACTCCTGTAATAAATCTCTTAATATCTGTGTATATATCCTGTTGGTTCTGTTTCTCTGGAGAACTGTGACTATATCTATCTATCTATCATCTATCTATCTCTCTAACTTTCTATCTATCTATCTAATCATGTCTCTATCATCTGTCTACAGCTATACAAATAAATACATGTATATATTTAATGAAACAAAGAATGAATGAATGAATGAATGCATGCATGCATGCATGAATAAAAGTTCTATAGCCAATGGTGTTTTAGTCCATGAGATGTCATTGTTCAGTTCTTGGGGACACCCCTGGGACCTTCTGCCATTTGACACATTGTCAAATGAGGAATAAAAACATTTTAAAGACATCTGGGCAACCTCACTGTGATACCAGCATCTGGCTATCCAGTCATCATGGGAGATGCAATGCTCAAACATGCATACAAGCCATGCCCTCTCTGGAGCCCAAATAAAAGCCAGGGGTCTTTAATGATGGGACAGAATGGACCCTGATGTGCTTGCCAAATGGCCTTGATGTGCACAGGTATTGCACATCAAGGTAACGAATCGATGTAATGAATCAAATTATTCACTGCGTGTTCAGCTTCCTGGCCCAAGCTGTCAATCCATTCTGCGAGATCAGAGAAGAGTGGGAAGGCAGCTTCAGGCCTCATTTTGACATTGGCCTGGTGATATGACAAATCAACCCTGTTACTGTACCCTGGAGTTCCCAGAAACTGCCTACTGTTTAGCCAAGCCTGAGTGGGGGCAGAGCCTCATGCCAGCTACTCCCACCAAGTGAGCTACAGCTTGGTTAGTGAGCAATAAAATTCTAGGAAGAAGTCCTCCAATGCTCTTTCCTCTCTTGCAAACCATGGGCAATGTTGGTTCCCTGGGGACAACTTCACTGTGTTAATCCTGTTCCTCATGTATTTTGGGACAGGGCTGTCTAAGCCAAGACTTGTGACATTGTGGTAAGACCAAAAAGGAGCAGAGAGTGCATGGTATGGAAGTGTTTTAAGGTTTCTTTCTTACCTGGTTTCTCTTTATGTACCTTGCTCCATATTGGGAGTCTATCTGCAGAAGGCAGTATGTCTTTGAGATGCTTAGAGTGAGCAGTATACTTTGTCTCCTTTAAGAAATCACTATTTCTCTCCTTGTGCTGTTTGTTTAAACCCATACAGGAGCACGAACTAAAGATGATACGATAACCAAATGATGAAAATGCAAAGAATAAATTGTACCTTGGACTGAGATTGTGCAGGGTAGCATTCAGGTGGTGGCAATTTTGGGTGCTAGAAATGGTTGGGGGAGATGGAGACCTTTCTCTGTGTAGGAGAGTATGCTTTATTCCTATTATTGCCATGCTTTGTCATATTTTGTTTTCAGTTTTGTTTTTATTTATTTGGATGGGTGAGGGGGCAGTTGTGGATAGCAGAAGGATGTTTAATTTTTATCAAGAATTACCAGGTTCAAAATTTAGTCACTGGAAGAAGCAGTTTCCTTTGGTCCACTCCTTGGAGAGCAAAGCAATATGTGGTGATGGAAGCAGCCTAGATATGGGCCTTTCCTTATAATCAGGCAGGTCCCTCTGCTCTGGCTGCAGGTCTCAGCTGGCCCCTTGGAGCCACCTGTCTCCTGACTACTTGAGCAGCTCACATGGCAGCACCGAACTGGCCCCCACGACTTCCAATGGGCCTTAAGGCATCTGCTCTCTCCTGCTCCATCACCGCTGGCTTCCAGCTGTCTCCAGCCATGACTCTGCTCTAGCCCTTTTAGCAGTTTCCTTATCATAGTGACTTAAGCTCCAGGGAAAATTGTCCTTTAATGTTTACCCTATAGCCCTCTTCTTGCTGGACACTGGGGCCCCACCATGGGGTTAACTCAAGGTACATCCCCTAGGGTACCCTCGCAGAGATTCAGCTCATGGGGCCCTTCCTGATGCTAAGTCTTGCTCATTCAACCTTCTTTTTCCTCACCTGTCAGAGATGGTCCTTGGGGGGCTTTCTGGTCAGTCTTTATCTGTCAGGGCCTGCCAAGCCCACCAGACATAACTACATGTGTCAGAATCTCAGCTTTGGGATTCAAGTTCCTTCCCATGGAATTTCTAGTAAGTCAAGGTGTGGCTGGAGAGCCGCCCAAATGTCCCTTCATGTCCCATGAGCTGGGCTGTCTCCCAAAGCCACATATCAGCATCTCTGAGTCTTGACTTTGACCAATGAAGACACTCTTTTGCAGATTTTCATAGGTTTATGGGACAGAAGAAATTCGGAAATCCTGAGACCTTTCCCAGGGGATCACAGAGCAGACTTTGAAGGTGAATATGGCACCTTCACGATCCAGCAGCCTTCAAAAAGAGCAGATAGGAAACTACACTGCATCATCATGAGGACCCACCCGACTTCAAGAACAGAACAAAGGTTTTACTAATTGAAGAATTCCTTAAGAGGGGTGTGAACTCCATGTCTGCAGGAAAAGCAATCAAAGTTTATCTCTAGGAGATGTGTTTGTTTTACTAGATTAACTAGTAAAATAACCAGCAGGCCTGCAGCCCTCCTGGAAGGATGCTGAAAAAGGAAACTTCAGCTGAATGATTCTGTCCATGCAGGGCTCACTACAGAGCTGTGTTTTTCCCTCTCCCTTGGGGCCTTTAATCCTGAGTAGCAGCAAGCATCTCTGACATTTTCTCTGAAACCAGAAACCTCAGGAGGAAGTGAGAGGTCCCAGGAGTGAGAGAGCTTCCTATGGGAAGGAGGGGAGTTTTTCAGAGGATGGGGGTAAAATTAGGAACAGAGACACTTAAAGAAGTGGGGGTTGTATTGGAATGGCAGGAACTTGGATGCAAATCTGAGGGGTGGGAAGTATTCCTGGCACCACCCACAAGGAGCAAAAGGTCCTAAAGGGCCATAAGGAGGACTAAGTCTTAAGGTCGAACCTGTCCTCTGAGAAATAACAAACAGCTGCTAGGCAACAAAGGCATTTATTTGGGGTCTTAGAATTGTAGTTTGGGGATCACAGATTCTGATAGCAACCCAAACTGTGCCATATCTTGGCGCTTCCAAGCAATGGCTTCTAAAGAAAAAGATTACATAGGTTGTTTGTGATTGGTGGACATTGGGGAAGCGGGGGGCTCCAAATGTCCTTCGGTCTAGATAGTTTACTGGATTCTTTGTCTCGTGGTTTTCTTATGGTGTCTGGATGTCCTTAGGGTTTTTTTTTTTTTTTTTTTAAACAATTTATTGAAGTATACCATTCATACATGAACATACATAAACTATAAGTGTTCAGTAAACATCGTGAACTTACAAAACAAACATGCATAACATCATACAGGGCTCCCATACATCACCACCCCCCCCCGCAAACACCCTGCATTGTGATGAAACGTTTGTTAAGAAATCATGAAAGAGCATCATCAAAGTGTTACTACTAGCTAAGTCCGTATCTTCCTCCCCTATACATTTTTTAAGGATTTATTTATTTACTTTTATCCATTTTTACCCATCCCCACCCCCACCCCCCCGCCATTTTTGCTGTTTCTGTGTCCATTCACTGGGCAACTCTCTGTGTCTGTTTCCTGCCCTCTCTTCTCATCCTTCTCCTCCTGTCTTCACTGGGATTCGATCTTCAGAATCTCCGATGTGGGAGAGAGGCGTCCTGCTGCCTGCGTCACCTTAGTTCCTAGTTTTTCGGCATGTCTCGTCTTGGCTCTCCCTTGTGTCACTCTCCTGTTACGTCATTATCTTGCTGAGAGGCTCGCGGGGCCTGGCTGCTCACCCGTGCACAGGACCTGGTGGCCCACGCATCTTCTATATTTTCCTTTTTTCATTCTTACTGGGAGGTCCCGGGGATCAAACCCAGGTCCCTCCACGTGGGAGACGGATACCCAACCACCCAAGCCACATCAGTCCCCTGCTACATCTCTTAAGGTTGACCAAAGATACCCAAAGTTACAGTCTTTTCCCATACAGGATGGTCATGTAATAAATCAGGCTTAGTTTATCACCAGCATTCTAAAAACCAGACCTAGGGAGAAAAACTAGGTCTGGGGACACATGCATGGTTTCTACTCTAGGAATGTTTAACCTACCCTGATTATCACAAAATCAGGAGAGTGAGAATATTTGCATTTGTCCTTAGGGTTTTGAGGAACACTGCTGCTTGAGGCTTTGCATACTTTGGCAGTTTGGGATATCTGGCTGAGATTTCAGGATGAACCCCTGACTCCATTTTAAGTCTCATGGCTATGGAAACTGCATTTTGTTTTATTTCTTTTTACAAATCTCAGCATGCTCACTTTTACCTTGTGATTCCCTCTTACAATTGCCCTTAACTTGCAGTCTAGTCTTCCTGGTCCCCTCCCCCCATCTAGTGCCTCCTCCCAGATCCCATCTGAAGAGTGACTTTGACCTATGGAGGGTATCTCAGCTCAGGGTCCAAACCAGCAACATGGACAAGGTGAAGCCCATGATGGTGGAGGAACATCCAGAGAGGACATCTGCAGGAAAGAAAGTGTGGCTTAATTACCTCTATGTAAGAGAAGGCCCATCCCACATCTATTTTGGGAGGTTACATTTATAGTATACAGAAAAAAAAGTCTGGGAAGATCTGAACCAAAATGTTTACTGCGTATTCTGGGAGGGTAGAGTTATTGGTATTTACTTTCTTTCATATCAGGTGAAAATAGAAATATTTTTTATTTTTTTTTAAATGAATACCAGGTTGATTGTGAGGATGAAAAATAAAATATTCTATTTTAGTGCTGGCATTCAAAATATCACTGCTGTCAACACTTTAGTTCAACTGTCCCTTCTTTTAGGTCTGCCCAGCAGGAAATTTTTCTGCATCACAAATTTTATTAAGGCTTTTATTTTTATTTTTTTTATAGAAACCGATGTTTATTTTCCGACACCCTCGTTTCCACTTCCTATTGGAGCCTGTGGAGCAGCTAGGGCCACTCAGTGGTGGTTCCCACCCACTCGGTGGCCTGAGCAGTGGGGGCTGCAGACCAGTCTTCAGTCGCAGGCTGAGCACTCCAGTCTTCAGTAGGGAACTGCTGAATAGGCACGGAGGGCACCTGCACACCTTCAGACCAGTCTGTGACCTCGGGCTGAGTAGCAGTGAATTCAGGAGCAGGAGCCGTCCATTCACCCTGAAACTCCTCCTTGGTCACAGCCTTCTCAGCAGTGGCCTGCTATTCCTTTTCAATCTCCTCAGGATCCCTGCAGAGTAGAGGTCAGGCATGACCCCCCATGGGTGCTCACGGGAGATAGTGCCATGCATGCGCAGGACTTCCCGGGCCAGCATCCGCCACATCAGACCCACCGAGTGCCCTCCCTCTTTTAGCATCTTATAGCAGGACTCATCAAGTTGGTCTGAAAACAGAAAGACCAAATAGTACCTAAGAGGCCTGTAGAGAGCAAGAAATGTGGAGAAAGGCGAAAAGTACACAAGAAACATCCTTACTGGTCATTTTTCAAATATTTCCACCTTTCCCCAAGGCTCTTTTTTTTTTTTTTTTTTTTAATCTTTTTATTGCAATTTAAATTTTTTTAAATATATTTTTTTATTTATTGTGGGTAAAAATCAAAATTTTCACAATACATGTCAACATTTGCAAAATGATATATAAATATATATGCATATATGTGCATTTGCTTACAAAAATGTTATTTATGTATATATATAAATATATTTTAAGAGGTGCTTAGATTACCCAAAATATTACACGGAACCCACTGGGATTCCCATGTTGCCCACCTCCCACACCTCCCACCACATCCCACACAAACATCTCCCACAAGTGTGGCCCATCACCCTCAATGGACTTACACTTCCTGGGGCCTTGCCACCAACCATAGACCACAGTTCACACCGTAGACCACACTCTCTCCCACTCAGTTCTGAGTAGCATGTGCTGATTTAAAATGGCCTACATCCGTTGCCACAACGGTACTCAGGACAACCTCCAAATCCCAAAGAAGCCCCTGTATTTCAACTGCTCATCCCCTCCCTGCCCCAAGAGTGTCAAGTGGCCACTGGCTCCACCTCATTGTTATAATTTCTTCCATTGCTAGAATCACCATATGTGAACAACAGAATACCATCAAGTCCACTCTAGTCCATAGTTCTTCCCCTAATCCTGAGGGGACTGGGATGGTTATGTCCATTCCACCTCCAAGTGAGAGAGGGCTTATATCCCATGGATATGGTGGGCGGGATGATCCTGCCTGCAGATGCAGGCCCTCTCCATTCCCTGGGATGGCCATTGCCCATCGTTGTCTCCTCGCCATCCAAGGCTCTCTTATACATTAAAATCATACTTGTGGCAAGGATTACTATCAAACCCCACTCATTGGGTCAGAGACCCTTGTGGTGTTAGCGTAAAACTTGCCCATCATGTAGCACACTACCTATACTTGAGAGCTCACCGGCCAGCCAGTGGCCCCAGCCCCAAGCTCTAACAATGTGCACTTATTAAGGCTTTTAAATATCAATCTTAAAGACAGTCCATGGCATTAATTGAACATCTATTATGTGTATAATGCTGTGTTTGGAAATTACAAATAAAACTGATAATATATTCATACTCGAGTAATTGATATCAAAGATAGACTATAAACCCTTATAATAAACATAAAAATATAAGATCCAAACCAAATTTCCATCAACCTCAATAGATAGACTTCTATCACATGTTGTATATGTTTGAAAGGTGGAAAGTCTTGTGCACTCCTATAGGCATAGTTTCCTTGGGGTGGAGTTTTACAGAGACTCAAAAGGGCCTATTGTTCCTCTTAAACTCTGGTGAAGACTGCCACCCCAGAAGGGGCAGGAGCAGGGTTTATCTCCTCACATGCCATCATGGCAAGTAACTTAGATGAGTGAAGCTGGCAGATAGTGACCATATCTTTCATCTTCCATACGCAAACAACTTTAAGAGCAAAAGGTCTACAAATGGTGTAGACTATGATCATCCAGGCTAGTCAGGACATAGGGTCCCCTAGAGATAAAACATATGGAATGGTGGGGCTTCTAGCTCCAACTAGAGTGTGTCCTTATCTAGAGGCAGGAAGATATAGCTGATGTAAAATAGGGGCCAAACCAGACACATACTCCAGAACCATCCTCACGAGTACCCAAAGGGAAGCAGAGCAAGGTATCTGAGCACATGCTTCCTTTCACGTATGCTGCAGATGCTTAGCAACTTACCCAACATAAGTTAACATGACTCTTCCTCTCCTGTGACTCTTAAAGCTGAAAATGACTGAAATGTTCAATAATATGAGATGGTTAGGAAAATCACCGCCCATTTATAACAGCTTTTGCTGATAATATCTTTTTAAAAAGAGATTTATTTATTTTATTTCTTTTTCTACCTTCCCCACCCCACCTGTTGTCTGCTCTCTGTGTCCATTTGCTGTGTGTTCTTCTGTGTCTGCTTGTCTTCTCTTTAAGCAGCATTGGGAACCGATTCTGGAACCTTCCGGAGTGGCAGAGAGGCTCTCAATCTCTTGCACCACCTCATCTCCCTGGTCTGCTGCATCTCTTATTGTCTCTCCTCTGTGTCTCTTTTTGTCGCATCATCTTGCTGCGCCAGCTCTCCTCTTGGGCCAGCTCTCTGCTCGGGCCAGCTTGCCTCATGGGCCAGCTTGCCTTTACCAGGAGGCCCCGGGAATCGAACCCTGGGCCTCCCATATGGTAGACGGGAGCCCAGTCACTTGAGCCACATCCACTTCCCCTGATAATATCTTTAAAGGCTTTTCAGTGTGTAAAAAAAGAAAAAACACTTGATGTAATATAAATACAATGGTGAATCCAGAAAAGCAAACTACTAAATGACATATAAAATATAAACCCAACTATGTAATTATATATTTATGAAGCATATATAAATATGAAAGAGATGTATTAAACTATAGTTTATGACCTCTGGGAGATGAGTGAGGAATAATTTGTTTCCTAAATTTTCCAAGAGTTTTTTTTTTATTATTTCAGTCATCATATGTCATTGCATAATCAGAAAAAGCACTCTTTTTGTGTATATGAATGGTGAATTCATATATATTATATATGTATGTATGTGTATATATATATTCAGCTTCAGAGACTCTCACATCATCTTTTTTTAAAACAAATCAATTTTATTGCTACATATTAATAAAACGTACTATTCATCCAAAGTGTACAATCAATGGTATTTGGTATCATCACATGGTTGTACATTCTTCACTTCAATTACTATAAGAGTATTTTCATTACTTCAATAATAATTATAATAAACAAAAAACAGACAGACAAACAAACAAGAATGTTCCTCACCTCTCAATCTCTTTACATACTTCTGTTTCTGGCTATTCTTTCTCAAGTCATCTTTTTACACTCAGCCTTTGGTGATTGCCCATGTCTGGATTGTGGAGGAGCCAAAAAGAATCCTCCAAAAACTCCCTGTCCAACCTAGTGCAGGGCAGGAGAGAGCTGACATTGAAGCATTCAGAGAAGGGAGAAAGAAGGAGAGACGGAATCTTGTTACCAAGTTAGCAGGTATATCTGTGCACACACTTGCACTGAAAAAAAATCTTATTATTACACGATTTTTAAAAATGGTCTTTTCTGTCCTTAATCTGTTTTCTAAATTATTTCCTACACCCTAACCTAGCCTACCCCCCAAAAAAGTTGCATTTTTTTCATTGTTGTTGTTGACTTTGTTCTTTTTTTAAAAAAAAGCAGTTTGGTTGGACAGGCTAAATCTCCTTGCCTGGCCTCAAAGGGGAACTCCTTCAAGGCCTCTGTCCCCTGTGGTTCCCTGAGATGGGGAGATGAGCTAGAGGGCAGTTATCTAAAATTCTGTTTAGCTACTGATTCTTTTAGATTAAAGAATATCACAGGGCAAAGAGGCTGGCAAAGTTGCTACATTCTCTTTGGATTCAAGAGGAGAATATTTTATTTTACTGTATTTACTTATGTATATTATACCTCATTAGAAAAGGCTTTAAGATGGCCTACCAATGTTTACATTTATATTTTTTGTCTGATTGAATAAATGTAAAATTTTTGGTTTACCAAAATGTATATCGTAATAAAAATTTTTTAAATGAAGAAATTAGAGAAAAGGGAAAATAAAAAGCAGAAGAGAGTCCAGGGGGAAAATCAGTGCACAGAATGCCTGCTGTGAAAGTCCTGCAGACTTATAAAGGTTGGTGGGAAACAAAGCTGGGAGCTTCCTAGTGATTAAAGGGAATTCCAAACAGAAGAGCTGATTTCAGTGAGGAAGAGGTAAGGACCCTAAAGTCGTTTTTTTTTAAAGATTTATTTTTATTTATTTAGTCCCCACCCCACCGCCACCTCGTTGTTTGCACTCGCTGCCTGCTCTCTGCGTCCATTCGCTGTGTGCTCTCTGTGACTACTCATCTTCTCTTCAGGAGGCACCGGGAACTGAATCCAGGACCTCCCATGTGGGAGAGAGACGCCCAGTGGCATGAACCACCTCAGCTCCCTGTTATGTTGCCTTTCCTCTTAGTGTCTCCTTGTTGCGTCATCTTGTTTTATCATCTTGTTGTGTCACTTGTTGCATCAGCTCACCATGCCTGCCTGTTGGACCAGCTCGCTGTCTTGCTTACCTTTTCCAGGAGGCACCAGAAACCAAACCTTAGACCTCCCATTTGGTAGGCGGAAGCTCAATCGCTTGAGCCACATCCACCTCCCCTGAAGTAGTCTTGCCGTCCGCAGACACAAGGTCCTGGAGTGACCACAGGGAAGAGAAATGTATTAGGCTTGCAAGATTCACTGTCGCTATCTTCTGAGAAAGCTTGGAATTAATGCTAGGAACAAAACTGTCCCCAACGGACAATAAATTAAAGTTAGGTCTTAAGAAGACCTGGCCCCACTTCAAATACAGATGAGAAGTCTATCGATTTTTGTTCTAAAAATGTAGGTAACATTCCTTAGCCTGCCATTCAAGGCTGCCACAATTCAACCCCAACAAACATTTCCAGCCTTTGTCCAGCTTCTCCTCTATATGAACCTCTCATTCCAGTTGAAATGGTGGACTCAGCTTCCCCATGCAAGCTATATGGCTGTTCTTTCCTTTTACCTAGTGATCTCCAGATGGAGTACTTTAGGGTCCAGGTGAAGCCCAAGGTAGAAGAGACTATTAAAACATTCACTATTATCTCTTTTTTACTGGCATCTAGTGTGGTAGAAACTAATTAGTTGTCATCAACCCCGTTTCCTTCTTTTTCTGGGCATGCAGCCACATGGCGTTTCCCAGCCCCCTTTGCAGTTAGGTGTGGCCATTTGACAGAATTCTCAGTGACAGAATGTGAAAGGAAAGAAAGAAGACCACTCACCTCCGGTGCAAGATTTCCCCATTATGGTACCTTATCTGCCAGCTTGATAGGAAAGAGCATGATGGCCTTGGAAGCCACAAGTTGAAGATAATGGAGCTGAAAGATACAAAGAGACTGGGAGCCTGAATTACCACCAGGAGGAAAGCTGCTCATCTATCAGAAATGTATATTAAGCATTTGGGAGTTGATGTGTTACACCAATTAACCTACCTACCCTAATATACTGTGAGAAAACTTATTATTGCAGAAATTGACTGTTACCTTTTTATATGTTTGGGTCCCCTCTCCTTAATCAGATGCAAGTTCCTTTGGAAAAAGTTCTCTTTTATGCTATTCTTGTATCCCCAGAAAGACTAGCACAGAGCTGTGAACATAGTGAGACTTCAGTAAATGCTGAATGATAGATTTGACAAGTTCCTAAAGAGAAGGAACTGGGTCTTTGTAGTTTCTTAAGATAGGATTATATTCTAATGGGCACTTTTTTTTTTGTTTTTTTTGGCATTTATTTTATTTTTTATTTATTTATTTTTTATTGTGGGTAAAAATCAAAATTTTCACAATATATACCACTATTTGTAAAATGATATATAAATATATATGTGCATTTGCTTACAAAAATGTTATTTATATATATATAAATATATTTTAAGAGGTGCTTAGATTACTGAAAATATTACACGGAACCCCCTGGGATTCCCATGTTGCCCACCTCTCACACCTCCCACCACATCCCACACAATGGGCACTTTTAATACAGGTTCTTGCCATTAAGGAATTTGAAACCCAATATACTCATAAAGAGTGGAGAGCTGAGAAAAAGAAACAAAACAGGAAGCACCAAAAATGTATTTAGGATTTAACTGAGAGATATTTACCACTTTAATCCTGGAGGTTCCCTAATGTAAAGGAAACTGCAATAAAACTAAAACAACTGTGAGTTGGGAGGAAGTTTGGGCTCTCTTGGCCCAACTCTGACACTAATTGTTAGATCCTTGCTGGAAAACTGAAGTCAGTGGTTCCCAAGTAAAATTAATTCTATGGACTAATGGTAGATTAGCTGCATTAAAAATAACTCAGAGAGTTTGTTTAAAAAGATTCCTGGGCCCAATCCCTAAACATTCTATTTTGGAAAGTCTGGAAAGAGCCTTCGTCTTCCCCATGTGATTTTGATGCACAGCCAAATTTGGGTACCACTGGGCTAGGTGATCTTATCCTATGAATCTTTCTTTTATAACACAGAAACATAAATTTACTTTCTTGACCTAAGGTTGTAGAATTTAGAACTGGAAAAAGACATAGGATTGAATAATCTATCTCTATTGGGGGGGGGCGCCGGGGTATAGTAAATACCTTTAGCAAGTCCAAAGGCGAAATGGAAAAATAAACCTATTTTGAAACAATTTAATGGAGGAAATATTTTCCCTGATAAGATATTAGGGAATTCATCAGGAGTTATGAGACAGGGAAAAATCAAAGGTTCCATTGAGGAACTTTATAAATATTTGTTGATTAACTGATTGATGTGCTAATTCAAGCAAAGAAGGAATTTTATCTGTGTTTTCAAAGTCAGAATTTCTAGTTGCCCATTCAGGATAAAAATATACTTTGTGTTCAACTAAGCAACCTAAACTTTCTCTTCTATTATTCAAACAAAATTAAAAAGGACCGAATGTATCCTTTGGCAACCAAACTAGAACTCCCATGTCAAGCTTCTGTCAGGAAGATAGCAATGGTTACGTTTAGCTATTGAGAAATATTATGTCATCAATGTGCTGTGCCTGACAAAGTAGGTTTAAATTCTGGCCTCCACAGAGGCAGAGCTCCTTGCCCTTTCCGGGTGGGCTCCTTCTATTCCTGGGTGTTTACCAGGCTGTGGAGTGAAGTCTGAAAGATGACAGCAGAGCCTTTCAAAATAGAAATGATCCAAGGTCCTTTCAAAAGTACTGCAATCAGAAGAGTTATTAATTCTGAAATTGAGCAATTTCTAGTGGTGCCAAATATTCGGCATATTATAGTAATTAGAATCTGTTCTCTATTCAACACATTCCAAATTATTTTTCTATTCAAAATGTATTTTTATTCAACATATTCAAAATGCTCATCCTTCAAAAAGTATTCCCCCATTAGCCAGATTCCCCAACCCCTCTTCAGTCGTCCTCACTTTAGAGCCACTGGAATGCCCTTTGCTCTGTTAATGGGTCTTCATTGGAGCAATGCACTCACATTTCATGGAAATTTGGATTATGCACATTTGAAATAATGAAATGTAAAACAGTAATAAAATATCACTGAATGGGCATCATTTGAAATTGTGCTAATTCCTCCAAATTTGTATGATTTGCACAGAATGGCATAATAGAGTCAGAAGATGGAGAGAAATTTAACCTTTGCTCAGAGCCCTGCCTGGTGCCCTCTCCCCACCCCCCAGTAGTGGTAAACAGAAGCACCCACAGGCCTGGTCAGTAGAGTGAGCAAACTGTACTGCGAATCACCAGCAGTGGCTTTCATGGGCAATTTTGGTGATTATAGTGCTGTTACTTTAACATTCATCAATGTTTTAATAATTTAACATTTTTTTCTATCTAAATTTTCATGACATGGTGGTACTAAAATGTCCTGTAAATTACCTTAGATGTGATAGACAAAGAAGCCAGGCATTGGCCATGACCCTACAATGATGTTAATTTAAGAGGAAGATTGCAAAATAAAAGGGAGAGTGCTAGGAAAAAAATTTTAAAGCAGCCTTAAAACAAAAATATGCGCTATTATGACTGTAGACTTATGGGGTCTGCAAACATATCCTCTCACTCATTTTGTGATTATAACTGTAGGAAAATTAGACTTGAATTGCATGGATTTCAGATGACATGAGTTCTTCAAGAACACAGTTGTTTTTAAAAGCATTTTCATGTAATATAGTATATATCCCTCCCAGATTGTCATCTTTTTAGGAGGAACCAGAAATCACCTATTATTTTTACATTCTGCAATAATAATAATGGTGAAATCATTATAGAAGTTTATTGTTATAAAGTACTTTAATGTATATTGTCTCAATTCACCTACATGACTACCCCAAGAAGTGTTATTATTTTTCCCATCTTACAGACCAGAGCCTAGAAGTATAGAGAGATCCACTGATTTGTTCATGTCACTCAGCAATGGGTGGCGGGTAAGAAAACTATGTGATTGACCACTGCAAGGGGAACCTTCGGGCATCTGAATGGACTTCTAACGGTTGTTCCACTTGGAGGTTACAAGTCTGATTCTCTCCTCTGCACATAGGCATGTTCTAGCAACAAAGAGAATGACAACCCTCTCTCCTTCCTCCCTCCTGCGCTATCTGTGACTGTGGTCCCATATCTCCTTTCCTGGAGAATCACTTGGTTAAGGCAACAGTTTCACCTGGGGCTGGCTGATAATCAAGAGGAGTCCCTTGTGGGCACTAATGCTCAGTGCATGGAAATGTGTCCTCTAGGGACAGTGGGGAGAGATGGGGAGATAAGTTATGTCAGAGCAAAGCTGTCATAGCTACGGGCCCCATGAGAATGGAGAGGAGGTCAGGGGACTGCAATCTGTTTCCAACCACAGCTAATCATGAGATCTTGGGCAAGCCCTTTAACCTTTCTGGGCCTTCATTTCCTCATATGTAAGATAAGAATAGCACCACCTGTCCTAACTACCTTGCTAGACTGTTCGAGCAAAGGAATTCTTTCATTCTAGTCATGCCACTTTAGGACAGGCCAGAGCAGAGGACTTGATGGGAGCCTGCAGGTGGAATCCCATCCCACCCTGCCAATACCTCCTCCCCTCCAGCCCCTTCAGTCTTCCTGGTGGGCAAGGGCAGGATCTCATTGTTTATTTTTAAAAATAAACTCAACTTTTCTCATTCCGGGAGCAAATAAATACAACTCATGAAAGAAACAGAAATGCATATTTGTAAGCAAAACTGCTGTGTTGGTTTTGACAAATGTAAAACTATGTTTTCTTTTGGGTCCACACACTGAAATCTATAAAATTATCTAGTTGTAAGGAATGAAATCGGTTCAAAAAAAATTTTTTGTGGAAATGGCCAGACTAGATCATTTATAGGCCTTTTTAAAAAGGTTTAATATAGTTTTTTAATCAGAGAAGTTGTGAGCTGACAGAACAATCATGCATAATGTGTAGAATTCCCATACATCACCCCTCCACCAACCCCTTGCATTTGTTGGAACATTTGTTACAGATTGTAAAAGAACATCATCAAAATATTACTACTGGGGGCGGATGTGGGTCAAATGGTTGGGCGTCCACCTGCCATATGGAGGGACCTGGGTTCGATCCCCGGGACCTCCCGGTAAAATAAAAAAAAATAAAAAATAAAAAAATATATATATATAGAAGGCGCATGGGCTGCCAGGCTCTGTGTGCCGGTGAGCCGCCAGGCTCCGGGAGCCATGCAGCAAGATGAGGACGTAACAGGAGAGACAAGCAGGGGAGAGACAAGACGAGATGCTCCGAAAGCTCCAAAAACCAGGAACCGAGGTGGCACAGGTGGCAGGACACCTCTCTCCTGCATCGGAGGTCTCCAGGATCGAATCCTGGTGAAGACTGGAGGAGGAGGGTGAGAAGAGATGGCAGGAAACAGACACCGAGAATTGCCCAGCGAATGGACACACACAAAAAATACAGCAAATGGGGAATGGGTGGTTTAAAATGGATAAAATAAATAAATTAATTAAAAAAAAAAAATATATATATATATATATTCCTACTAACAATGGTCCATAGCTCACAATAGGTATATTTTTCCATACACCCCCCCCCCATTATTACCACCATGTCTTAGTATTGTTCATTTGTTATAGTTCATGAGAGAACATGCTCACGCTTGTGCTCTTAACCACAGTCCATCATCCACCACAGGGTTCACTGTGTCACACAGTCCCATGCCTTGTACCATCCATCCAGGTTGTACACCCAGTGGCTCTCATTTTCATCACAGAGTTGTGCAGTGATTGCCTCAGTAAATTTTTGAACGTTTTCCCTAGTCCAAAAAAACAAACAAAAAAAAAACTCACACCCCCTATTATTGACCTTAGTATTGATATAGTACCTTCTTTGACAATGATGCAAGAGTATTACAATATTGCTGTTAACTATAGTCCATAAATTACATTAACTGTATTTTCCCGATGCATCACCATATTTTTGCTGCCTTGTAGTAGTCACATACATCTGTTCACAGAGGAATATTCTTATATTTTTACTACTAACCGCTATCCTCGTTCACCACCCGGTTCACTATGCTATTGCATCCCTAGATTATTCATTTAGAGGTATTTTTGAGGAAGCACTTCTCCTTGTCTGGAAATGTATATAGGGTATAGCTTTGCCAAATCAAAGGATAGCTGGCCATCAGACTCAACCTTGTCATCCTGAGAACCAGGCATGCCTGGGCCAAAAGAAACTCGAGGCTCCTGCTTCACACACACAGCTGTGAGAAGGGGGCTTGGCAGAAGGCAACAGCACCTCATCCCCTCTCCCCAGGCCCCACCAGGCCATATGTTGTCCTTTGGTGCCAGCCCACCCCCTTCCACTCAGCCTTTGGTTTGCATCTGATTTCACCTGAGTTAATATATTTGTGGGCAATGAGTATACACAGTGGGATTTACACAAGTAAGTTTTATCTTGTGATCAATTGATTCTGGCCATCTGTAATGCTATGTTGAAAATGAGCCTTTGCCCTGGCTCAGGGGCAAAGAGTAATGAGGACACCCAATCCATGTAGTTGCAAACTTTCTCCCAGGTCACAAGTCCCCTTGGGATGGTCTTGGCTGATAGCTCACGGCAACTAAGCTTCCTTGTTTTGTTTTAAACACACCAGAACTCATGCATCAGGCAAGGGTATGTAAATTTGTGCATTGAGGAAAAAGACCTTCCATCTCATTCATTGTGTAAACTAACTGTGTGAATGTGGAGTTCACAGAAACTTCAAATTACAGGTGATAAATGTAGCTCTAAACCCCCCCCCCCCCGAATCTAATCACCCTCAGCACATGTACCCATTCTGAAGCTGGGGACACTGAGGCTTAGGGAGGTCATGTGGCTTGCCCAGGTCCACTTGGCCATTGGACAAGAACCAGGATTAGAACCAGTTCTTTGCACCCTCCTGTCTTGGGACCTGGCTAAGCATGATGGTTATCCATCATGGGACAGAGCATGATGCTCAGAACTGGGAACTAGCATACCCATTTGGATGGGACAAGCCCTGGAAAACACATGGAGAGATCATTGTCAACAGAACGTGGTTTCTAAACATTGTGATTTCAGAAAGAGAGGATGCCCAAGCAGCTAGAGTCTAAGAGGAAAAACTGGGAACAGGGGGTATTGGGAGATCTTGCAGGCAGGTGCTTGGTGCCCTGGTTCTCCCCATTGGACCCATTCTCAGGAGCAGGACAGGAGTCCTGGCCTTAGAAGGTCAATCTACCAGGATTGAAGTGATTCTCAAGGGACAAAAATGGATATTCAAGTTCAAGAAATAGAGTAGGAACCCAATGATCAGGCCAAAGATGGGGGTTTGTTTGGGACAGCAAAGCAACTGAACACAAAGGCTGGGGGCAGAAAGGGATGTCAGAGTATTGGGTTTAATCCACCAGGCCTGTGGTCAGGATTGGTCCCAGAAGCCAGACTGGGTTTGAATCTGCAGGTTTGGGATGTTTAAAGGAGAGGGTGCAAGCAAAAAGGTGAAGGCTAAGGACCAGGCAGAACTTTGTGCTAACTTTTAGTCCAATGTTCTTTTCTATTAAATATGTATCTGTTAGAAGTTCTGCAAAGCTGGAAAACTTTCACTTTGTACCTAAAATATACAGATGAAGGAATGGGTAAAGAGATATGAAGTTCTAATTTACTCCTGCAAGTTTAAGGAAAGTAACTGTATTCACCCAGATCTGGCAAATTGCATATTAGATAACTCAGGCAAAGAGAAATCATAGTCTTGGGTTAGATTCTTCCATGGCCAAGTTTCAAGTTTTTCATACATACTAAGGAAATGGAATTTTTAAAAGGGTATCATAAGTCATCCTTTTAATAAGCCAAGTAGGAAGTAAAATGTACAATTCTGTCAGTGAGATGACTGCTACCCACACCCCTGGACAGGAAGAGGGGATTGAGCCCTGTGTCTGGAGACAGGAGCTGGAGGAGGAAGAGTATGGTCTTGGAGTCAGAAAACCTGGGTTCTAGGCTTGACTCTGCTACAATATACTCATTTATGACCTGGGGATTATATATCCAATAGAGGGATAAGGATTAAATGGAAAAATATATTTGAAAGTATATTGAAGAAAGCTGCAACGACTCATCTCCTAAAACTTAAGCCAACAATACCTTCCTTCTTCCTCAGCTGTTTAGATATTCTTGGCTGAGTTGAGGAGGGAATACGTCACTTGATTTGGCATGGGTTCACTGAGCCTTGTGACTAACTCCATTGTCCCTCAGGAGCTTGGTGGCTAGTCCTTCTAGCAATAGCTCACCTTGCATCAAATCCCACCCTTGCTTTCTTAGAGCAATCACTATCCATGCATACAAAATTTGGGGGATCAAGTCATATCAAACTTCATCCTTTTTTCTGTTGAAAATGCCATATTGCAGAGTTTCCTCATAGAAAAAAGGTGAAATGTAGGCTAAGTAAGAGTGGTATTGGGTGGGTCCTCAGCTGGCTGAATGAATACTCCTTCAGAGTTCATAAGTGTCAGTGTGTCAGTCAGAGGAAGATCCTAAGAGCTCTGTGCTTGGCCATGGGGAAGGTGACAGTTTTATGAGTAGCATGGATGAAGCACACTTATCAGCTCTGCAGATATGGGAAGGATAATTAAAACCAAATAATAAATACAAGCTAAATAAATGATACCTAAATCCTAACAGCCAAAGGATTCCACTCTCACCGTGCATTAGAATAAACAGTGAAACTTAAAAAAAAAAAATTCATGCCTACAAATTTAGTTTGGTAAAAAAGAAAAAAGAAGGAAAAACTTTACATGACCAGGGCCCTTCTCTGGAAATTCTGGTTTAGTCAGTTTTGGTTGGGGGACAGTTTACATGAAAACCATTTCAGAACAGAGCAAAAACAAAACAAAAGTTGCAAAATGGTATACACTATATGATACTAACTATATAAAATTGCGTATATGAAGAAAAACAACTAGAAGGAAATATACCAAGCTGTTAACAGTGATTAAATCGGAATTAGGAAAGAGAGCAATTTTTATTTTCATTATATTTCCACCTAAGTTTTCTACAGTCCCAATTGTATTGCTTTTCTAAGAAGGGATAAAAAGTTGTTGTTTTGGGGAGAAAATGTAGCTTAAATGTTGAATGCCTGCTTCCCATGTACAAGGTCCTGGGTTCAATCCCCAGCACCTCCTAAAAAAAAAAACAAAAGAAAATAAAACAAGATTTGCCTTTAAAAAAAAAGTTATTGTTGTTTTAAGGGATTAGACTTGACTAACTGGTGTGAGCTAACCATATGATGTTGATTACTCAAAAAAAACCTACCAGAATCTCCGACTGCCTTGACATAAGGATGGGCAGTGAATGCACCATTGTGCTCTGTGCTTGGCAGAACTCATCACTGAAATTGTGTTCTAGTCTGCATGCCCCATATTGAAGGGACATTGTCTTCCAGGAAAGGAAGGGTCTGCAACCATGAGGTGTGAGTTAAGAGCAAGAATCTGCTTTGGAGGAGAGAAGACATGGGTATGACATGACAACTGTCTCCATGTATCTGAAGAGCTCTAATGTAGAAGAGGGGACATCCATAAAAGACAAGACAGTCATCAAGAAGAACATATTGGTTCAACCTAAGAAAGAAGGCACTAACAAGAAAATCATCCAGCAGTGGGGTGGGCTGCTTCCAAATGTATCAGGCCCTACCCCACCATACAAAGTGTTTATGCACAGCCTGGAGCTTTATGTATTTGGCAGGACGAACTTCCATGTCCTATGGTTTATTCACAAATTCATCAAAGTCTTCATTTATTCAACAAATTTATATTGAGAAGATCCTGTGTTCCAAGAAAGCTGGCCTAAATGGCCTTTCAAAAGTACTTTATGATCAAATCACATTTCTGCTTCATTCCGGAGAAGTATCGGGGTTCTGACATGCACTATGGCACTCATTCAAGAAAGTTTTTTTTTGTGCCAACTATACCCAAGGAATATTTTTTTAGTAGCTAAGACAAGTAAGATTACAAGATTAACTCTGGGATGTGTGAATCTCAAGTTTTCAGGGGTAAGGCTCTGAACAGCCTATTGGAAACCCTGAGCCAGCTGAGAATCCAGGCCCAATTCCAAATGAAGACGTTTTGTGTGGCTCATAAGGCCAAGGGGAGAGATGACCCCCAAGAAGTAGTCAGCAGCTTGAGAGAGCCGAGAAAGGGAGTTAAGTAGAGGAGCTAGAGACAAGAGTACTGGGAAAACAAACTAGAGAAGGCCTAAGGACGAGCTGGGCTCTTAAGTGGAATTAATGTAAACATAGGCAAAAGAAAAGAGATGACAGAAGGCTGGGAAAAGGATCAGGTTTTCTCACAGAACATTCCTGCCTTCCCTACTTCCCTACCCTCCCCATCTTCTTTCAATTATCTGACCTGTTCTGTGAAACTGACACCTCCACTTGACTTTAAATACCAGACAGGCAATGAACTTCTCATCAGGCCTAGAACTGTGTGATAGTTCATTTCATGTGCTAGCATGGGTAGGTTATGATATACAGTTGTTTGGTCAAGCAAGGACTGATTGTTCCTGGGAGGATGTTTTGTCAGTTGATTTTATCTATGGCTGATTACATCTACCATGGACAAAGGAGGTTGCCTGCCGCAATAAAGAAGTCTTCTCACCCAAGCAGTTGGAGAGAGAAAGGGAAAACAGAGGATTATAGCAGTCAGAAAGAAGGATTTCTTTCTTTTTTAAAAAAAAACTGAATATTTAATATGTTTATAGGCATAATAGGACTACTACAAAAATAAGAATTTTATAATATTCATTAGACATTTATGTAAAAGATGTTTTATTTTTCAAAGACGTTCCTTCAATTTTCCCTGTCTCTTCTATCTTCCTCAGAGCAAGAAACAGTAATTACTACTTTCATGGATAAGCTGCTCCATTGTGTTGGAAAGTAAGTTTACCTTTGTGTTTCAAGTCATTACCATCTCCCAAAACTCTACCCTTCATTTCACTGCAGTCTCCTTGCACTGTTTCACAGTAAAATTGTACTCCATTTGAATTAGAAGAGCTCAAAGAAGTTAGAGCGCACAGCATTCGTATTCACGTGAATGAACGTTGAGGCCCAAGAATTTCTCAGTGCTCATTTAGTAATAAAGAATGTCTACTGGCACAAATGTTCCATTTATTCATATCATTAAAACTGTAATAGTAGAAATGAAAGCTACTTCAATGAAAAAGAAAGGCAGAAATGAAGCCATTAAACATAACAAAATACATTTTAAATACAATTGCCATGTATTTCCTGATTAGTATCAGGTAAATATCTAAACTATCCCAAATTCTGGTCTCAGAGAAAAAGGTCAGAGACAATTATAAGGAAGACAATTACAATTATCAAGTCCATTTTCAAAACAATGAAATCCTTTGAGAAAATCGCTTTGGTCTTTCTTTTTATTGGAGATTTCTGATGGCTCTTTTGTTGGTAACCCATTTATTTTCACACTCTTAGAGTCTACTTCATCTTTATTTTTATCAATGGATTCTTGTTTAAGTTTTTTGGGCCATATGTGGCTAACAAAAGGGGAAACCAGAGGGTATATGTATGGCTCTAGGAATTTTTTGTAGATCCAAAGCAGAACTGGAATGACAAGGAATGCATACCATTTTCCTAGGCTTGTACCATTAAACTGCAACCATGAAGCACAAATTGGAGAAAGAAGAATTTCTATCACTACTTCAACTAGCCTGCTTCTCCTGGGGGAGTCATCATCCCCTTCATTGAAGTTCCTGACATAAGCTGCCCTATAGAGTTTGGACTTGCCAATCTCCACATTCACATGATATAATAAACTCTGAATATTTACAAATATTAAATAAATGAATATTAAATATGTAAGTATTAAATGTATAAATATTGGTTCTCTTTCTCTGGAGAACCTTAATACACATTGTTAGGAGGTGAGTATAAAAAAGGTCTTTTTTCAGGGACGCAAATAGACATCTGCACACATCAGCGTTAGTGACGATTGGCAAATTTGGAAACAACCCAAGTGTCCACCAACTGATGAATGGATAAATAAATTGTGGAATATACACATGATAGTAAATTATGCAGTGGTAAGAAGAAAGGAAGCTGTGAAACATATGACAACATGGATGAACCTGGCGGACATTATGTTGGGAGAAGCAAGCCAGACACAAAAGGACAAATACTGTATGATTGCCCTATTATGAACTAAATATATTATGTGAAATATAAATACATTATGTGAAATATGAATATGGGTAAAATTTCATACATAAGACCATTTTTCTTTAAAGCTGAACAAATGTAGGTTAATACTACAAAATGTTAATATCAGGCAAAAAAAAAAACCCAAGGAGACCAGACACAGAGTACTACATATTGTATGATTCCATTTATATTAAAAAGTAAATATAAATCAATATCTAAAGATGAAAGGAGATTAGTGGTTATGTAAGGCTGGGGAAGGAATGCTAAGGGGTGTAGAGTCTTTCTTTTTGGAGTAATGAAATTGCTCTAAAATTTTTGAGATAATGAATGTACAACATTGTGATTATACTAAAAACCCTTGATTATACACTTTGGATGTAATAGCCAGAAACAGCAGCTATGTACAGTGGGGGAAGCATCTAGATATTGAGAGGTGAAGAATTTTCATGTTTTTCTGTTTTTTGTTTATTATTATTGAAATAATGAAAATGTTGTAATAGTAATTGAGCTGATGAATGCACAACTATATGATTATAACAAATACCATTGATTGTACACTTTGAATGAATTGTATGTTTATTAATATGTATCAGTAAAATGATTTTTTTTTTTTAAAAAAAGGGCTTTTTTACCTATTTTACTAGAAAATTTTCCAATATCTTCTTTTTCTCCTTTATTGAAACACACACTCACACACACACACCTCACAGGGAGGCTCAGGAACCAGGAATATATGCCACTATAGGCAAGGGAAGGAGTGAGGGAAGTTGTCAACATCCAAAAGAAAAAAAAATGAATGAGGTTCATATAGAATCTCCATAGCTCCTCTGAGATTGCCCCCACATGGATTCCTCACCCTAGTTCTCCCTGGGACATATCACTTCTCCACCCCTGTGGGACAAGTAGCTCTGCTAGACTCACTCCTGAGAGTCCTGAGGACATTGCCCTCTGGAATTGGCCAAATTCCTGGCTGGGAAAACAGTAAGCAAGGAGCTAGCCATACTAGAGTCAGTAGCCAGACCCAGGGGCCAGGACCAGCACAGGAATCAGAGAAGCTCCCAGTGGACCATTTTAGGGAAGACGATATTCTCTGGGCATGTTGCAGGTGACTGGGACTATGCCATCTGCTTTATAGATGTTAATTCTCACAAAACCCTTGAGGACTATGTTAGAGAGATGAGTAAACCGAGGATGACAGAAGTTAAGTTGCTTGGTCAGTGTTGTCAACTAGCTGGTGGCAAAGCCAGAATTCAATCCAAGCCTGCTTAACGGCAAAGCCCCACGCTGCTTACATGGCACCCCACAGCCTCCTCCTCAGAGAAGTGCTGATTAACTGGCCCAGGAGGGTACTTGCTGCGAGGCCAGAGCAGCAGCTTAGCTCGAGGCCAGGGGTTCAACACTAGGAGATTTAGATCCTCCCTCTTGTTCCTTTACTAGTCTGGGAGAGGTGAGACCCTGGAAGGTAGGGGGAGATTGGGCTGGGTCTCAGGTGCACCTCAGAACAAGGCTCTGGAACCCAAAGCAAACAGACCAGAGCTGTGGAATCCAGTCCTGCCAGGAGTCATTGTACATGTGTCTACTCGGTGCAGACGTCTTCACTGGGGAGCAGGACACACACCCCAAATTGTTTCGGTTATTTTATTTTATTTTATTTTATTTTATTTTATTTTATTTTATTTTATTTTATTTT
>JAKSZT010054341.1:17379285-17410743 GCA_026826555.1 Tolypeutes matacus | reverse complement strand
TTATTTTATTTTATTTTATTTTTTTAAAGATTTTATTTATTTATTCATTTATCCCCCCCTTGCTGCTTGTGCTCGCTGGGTCAGCTAACCACGCCATGCGGGCCGGCTTGCCTTCACCAGGAGGCCCCGGAAATCGAACCCGGGGCCTCCCATATGGTAAACGGGAGACCTACTTATTGAGCCACAGCCACTTCCCATTTTCGGTTCTTTTAAAGATTTATTTTATTTATTTATCCCCCACCCCCCTTGTTGTTTGTGCTTGCTGTCTGCTCTCTGTGTCCATTTGCTGTGTGCTCTGTGTCTGCTCGTCTTCTCTTTAGGAGGCACCGGGAACCAAACCCAGGACCTCCCATGTGGGAGAGAGGCCCTCAATCACCTGAGCCACCTCAGCTCCCTGCTTTGTTATGTCTCTCGTTTTTCCTTGTTGTGTCTCTTTTATTGCGTCATCTCGCTGCCAACTTGCCTTCTCCAGGAGGCACTGGGAACCGAACCCGGGACCTCCATGTGGTAAGCGGAAACCCAATCTCTTGAGCCACATCCGCTTCCCCCAAATTGTTAAATGACAATCAGAGCTAAAATAACTAGTGGCCAGAAGGGGCGATCCCGGTAATGAGGACTTAGTCAGTAGATGAGAGCAGAGGAGAAAACTGTGGATGAAGGCAGCTGGGAAAGGCTTCTGAGAGGGCAGAGGGACTCCCACCCACCCTCTACCTATGCAGTGTTTGTCTTGGCCAAAATGTTTGTTATTTAATATGAAAACTTGAGTGTTTTGAATTCAGATAGAAGGAAAGGGGCTGAGATGACATTCCAAGAAAGAGGAGAAACACTGGAGAAGTCTTAGGCTGCAGGAATAAGTGGTTGGTGTCAGGAAGAAGTGGGGGATACTGTGTAGTTGGGTGGGATGGTACACACAAGGCCTTGACCACCCAAAAAGTGTTTGTTTCATCCTCTAGGCACACACCACTTTCAAGTTCTCTGGCATCTCCAGTGGGTGTCTAAGAACCTTCTCAAACTTAACTTGTCCCAAACTGAGCTCTTGGTCCTTCTCCTGAATCCCAGGTTTTCACATCTCACTTGATAATAGTAACACCATCCTCCCGCTTGCTCAGGCCAAATGTCGCGGGTCATTCTTGACCAGTCTCTCTCTCGTAAACTATATCTAATCCATCAGGCAAACAGACTGGCTCTACCTTCACAACATATCTACATTCTAGAATCCAACTCCATCTCACCACCTCCACCCATTGTCCTGGTCCAGGCTCCCAACTCCTCCTGCCTGGATCGCCATAAAGGCCTCTTAGCTGATCTCCCTGCTGCTCCCCGGGTGGCAAACCCGGGGGTCTGTTCACAGGGCAGTAGCCGCAGGCATTCTTTTAAGGTGCAAGTCAAGCCATGTCACTCCCTCACTCAAAAGCCCGCCATTGGCTGTCATCTCTCTCTCAGGGGAAGACTGACGGGCTTATATCATCCTGCAAGGCTTGTGGTGGTGTGTGCCTTCCTCCCTGCCTCCCCCACCTCATCTCTCTGACATCATGTCCTCCTCCCCTCTCCCCACCCTCATTCCCTCTGCTCCAGCTACAATGGCCCCCTGGTTGGTCATTGAATGTTCTAGGCACTCTTACCTTCAGGGCCTTTGCCATTGCTGTTCCTTCTGCCTAAAATGCTGTTCCCTGGATATCTACATGACTTGCTCCCATACCTCCTTCCCAGCTTTGTTCTAATGCATTCTCCTCAGTAAGGTCTTCCTTTGCCACCTAGCCTAAAATTGTATTACTCTTCTTCCTTGGCACTCTTACCCTTCCTTGCTTAGGATTTGTTATTATCAGACATTACCACATGCTCACTTTACGTTTATCTCCCACAAACTAGAATATAAGGTCCACGAAGACTGGAATTTTTGTCTGCTCTGTTTATTGTTGTGAATCTAGTCCCCAGAACATTGTCCAGGTCATAGTAAGGATTCAACAAATCTGTGATGAATTCATGAACGACAGAAAACTTGGTCAGGGAGAATGGTGAAAGCAAACAAGCACAAGAACACAAAAAGTAATTTTTAATTTCAGCTTTTATCTACTTATTTGTTTGAACTCTGCCTGTGGTTTAAAAAGGCTCCACTTAGCTGTGTTCTGTTATCTGTGCTCTCCTTGTTCACCGTGGCCAGATGGTAATTTGTAGTTCAGTTGAGAAAGGGAGGGTTTTAGCTGGGATGCTTCCCCTTCACCAGGCGGGTGGCCTCCTTGGGGCAAGAAAATAGAAAACCCAAACTCCAGCTGACAGGAGGAACGTGGAGATGAGCTGGGCTAAGTCACGGGACGTGGAGCCTATGGTGGGGGGGGGCAGAGGAGTGGGATGCCCCCCACCATACAGCAGAGGTTGGTTCCCACCTCTGCCGTAAACCACCAACACGCCCTGTGCTGAGGGCAACTCACTCTGCTATTTAGGCCTTCATGTCTCACTTGCAAAATGAACTTTTGGAGTCGACCTTGTCTATAGCTCCAGCTAATACTCCATGTTCCATGATTCTGGGGCCTTCTCAGAAGCCTAAACAGCTGCAAAAGGCGAGGAGATGGGAAGCGGATGTGGCTGAATTGGTTGGGCTCCCGTTTACCATATGGGGGGGCCCGGGTTCGAATCCCAGGGCCTCCTGGTGAAGGGAAGCCGGCCTGCACAGCTCGGTGGGCTGACACAGCAAGATGACGCAACAAAGGGAGACAAGCAGACAGAGAAAAATGTACAGCAAATGGACACAGAGAGCACAAGCAGCAAGGGAGGGATAAATAAATAAATAAAAATAAATCTTAAAAAAAAAAAAAAAAAAAGGCAAGGAGAGAATATTTGATTAAATGGTGACCGTGAAAACATTTCCAAAATAACTATCAAATTGCAGGACCTAATTAAACATTAAAAAAAAAAAAAAAAAAAAAAAAGTTGCATGTTCCCTTTTGTTGGCTTTTCCTCAGCACTTTTTCCAGCCTGGGCTGATGTCATTTTTAAAATTAATGTGGAAACAAGTTAGTGCTTGAGCAGGGAGATATGCTCTAAATGATAACTACTAAATTAAACTAGCCATAACCTCTTAAGACCAATTTAAAAAGCAGTAGTGAAAAAAAAAGTCATAGAAAGGAAGAGGCCCAAAGGAAAATATTTTTTTGGTCTGTTAGAAAATAGACTTGTGGAGAGGGGCTCCAAAGAAGAGATAATTGGCAAGCTTCTTGTCAACTCTGCCACATTAGTCCCAGTGGAATTATTTGTCAGTTGTATAAACTGTTATAAATTATTACCAGTTTTCCAAAAATTATATCCGGACAGAAAAGCTAGTCTCCTATGGAAGCTATGTCTCTGAAATACTCAGATTTGGAAACAGAATTTACTGTCTCTAAAAGCTGCCACCACAGTCTTTGACCCCTTAAAGGTTGTAGTGACCCAAGTGGAACAATGCCCCTGTCCAAATGGGGATATGGCAGCAGGGGTGAGTGAGTGTGTGTGTGTGTGTGTGTGTGTGTGTGTAGATTATGCCAAATTTGTCTCATCAAGACACAGCTGTTATTAAAGTGGAATGGGGAGAACTTAGAGTTTATGTAGCCTCCCAGTCAACTCAAGAAATTAGAATATGACAAAATAAAAGGACTTTTTCATCAATTCATTCAACACATCCTTATGAACACCTACTATATTTCCCAGGTGCTAGACCCTAGAGAGACAAGACAGACACTGTTCTTGCTTATCGAAGCTTACAATGTCAGAAAAAAAAATATCTGAAAATTGTGATAAGAACTACAGAGGAAATAGAAAATAACCAGGGGCACTTAACTTTGATAGAGCGGTCAGGGCAGGCTTCATTGAAAAAGTGACTTAGCAGATGAGGAGGTCAACCCTGCCCAGTCCCCTCATTCATGGCCTCGGCTCCCTGCACAGCATCTCGGGGGCATCAAGTGAAAACCTGACCATGTCGTGCCTCTGCTGCAAGCCTCCAGTGGCTGCCCATGACCCTTTGAAGTGTGGAGCCCTTCCAATATCTGCCTTCAAGAACTTTCTTGGTTCCACAGGCCTTTCATGTGCCCAGGCCATGTGCCCATTCCTTAGGGTATCCCCTCCTTCTTACCCGTCCTTCCCACTCATTCTGGCTGGCCCTTCCCACCCCAACTGCTGCACACCTCTGGTTTTCTTGATCTCTTGGCTGGATGACTTTTTTTTTTGCCCACCTCTTATAGACTGTGAATTGCATTGGGCAAACATCATAGCTGCCTTATTATGCCATCCAGTTTTCTCCGTGCTTGGTGCACAGTAGGTAGGTGCTTAAAAAACTGGTGTAGAATGAAAAAAAAAAAGAGCAAGACCCATCCAAGCAGAGAGAATAGCATGTGCAAAGGTCCTGAGGTAGAAAAATTAAATGTCTGCCACAGAAGCAGAGGGAAATGTAGAAATAAAAATCCATAGGGAATTATGGATCTAGAAGGGTCCCAGAGAATAATTTACTACACTACACTATTTCATATTTGCTAAAGTTTAGAAGCTCATTACCTTCCCTAAAGTTTCACAGCTAGCCAATGGAACACAGGAACAAGAACCCAGAACTCTGAACTCTGAAGTAGTTATACTACTTCTCTGGAAACTGCACTTTGCCACACTGGGTTTTGTTTTTGTTTTTGTTTTTGTTTTTGCTGTTATTGTTTTGTTTTTTAATTTTTTAAAAGATACTTAGGCAGAAGTTCAGGGAAGCAGATGTGGCTCAAACGATAGGGCTCCCGTTTGCCATGTGGGAGGCCCTGGGTTCGATTCCCGGGGCCTCCTGGTGAAGGCAAGCCAGCCCATGCAGCATGGTGAGCTGACGCAGCAAGATGACACAACAATGGGAGACAAGCAGACACAGAAAAACAGACAGCAAATGGACACAGCAAGCACAATCAGCAAGGGGGATAAATAAATAAATAAATAAATAAATAAATAAATAAATAAATAAAATCTTAAAAATAAATAAATAAATAAAAAGAAGGCAGAAGTTCAGTAACTGGTCTTCTTTAAGTTTTCTAGGAGAGATCTGTCTCCAGCCTCCTTTTAAAAAACATTTCCTGAGAGCTTTTTTGAAGGGGGTACCGGGCATTGAACCCAGGGCCACGTACGTGGCAAGCAGGAACTCAAACCACTGAGTGCACAACTGTGTGGTTGATTATGCACGTTGGATGGATTTATGCTTTATTGGTGTGCATCAATGGAATTGATAAAAAAAAAAAAGATACTTAGATTACATTAATGTTACACAAAAAATATAGGGATTCTCATATACCCTACTCCCCACCCCTCCCACACCCTCCCACATAAACAACATCCTTCATTAGTGTGGCACATTCATTGCAATTGATAAACACATCCTGGGGCACTGCCACTGAGCATGGACCATAGTTCACATTGTAGTCTACACTCTCTCCCACACAGTTCTGCAGGTTATGGGACAATATAAAATGGCCTATGTCTGTCATTGCAATGTCATTCAGGATGATTCCCAAATCTGGAAAAAGCCCCCGTATTACACCTGTTTTTCCCTGTCCCTGCCCCCAGAGCCTCCAGTGGCCACTGGCTCCACATCAATGTTGTAAATTTTTCCATTGCTAGAGTCACAATTAGTCTATAGCAGAATACCAGTAAGTCCACTCTAGTCCATAGTTCATTCCTCAATCCTGAGGATTCTGGGATGGTGATGTCCACTCCACCTCTAACTGAGAGGGGGCTTTGATCCCACACAGCCGATGGATAGGACTCTCCTGCTTGCAGTGGTAAGCTCTCTCGTTTCATTGGTATGGTGATGGTCAATCCTCAACTCCTTGTTAGTTGTCCTGGGCGAGTCCAATGAACTGGAGAGTAGGTGATGCAACTCTGCTGAAGCTCAGGGCCCAGCTGGCACATGGACAGCCCAAAGATTCCAGTCTCTTGGATGTACACCTACAAACTCCAGCACCAAGTATAGGTTTAAGTAGAAGGGATAGATGAGTCATGTGTAGGGAAGGCATAACTGAGTCCAACTCTGTCACTCTCAGGAGCACAAACTCCAAAGTAGTGCCCACTAGCAAGGCACCAAACTCCGGAGCTATCTGCCCTGACCATAGTACCTCGGTGTCTCCAGAGCCCTCAGGAGCCACACTATTTGGGGTAGTATACACTTTGGGAGTCTATGAGATCCTGCTGAGATGTGCATAAGCATTACCTCTGGGATGACCTCCCAACTCACTCTGAAGTCTCTTAGCCATATAAATTCATTTGTCTTTACCTTTTCCCCCTTTTATTCAATGTCCTTTTCCAGTTGCATTGCTAGTTGGTTCTTGGTAGTAATCCCTCAGTGCCAGGGAGGCTCATCCCCAGGAGTTATTTCCCACACTGGGGGGAAGGTAATACATTTATATGCTGAGTTTGGCTTAGTGAGAGGCCACATTTGAGCAACAAGGAGGCTCTCAGGAGGCAACTCTTAGGCACCCTACAACACTAGGCTAAGTTTTGATTTCAAGAGCAAAGTCATCAATATCAAGGGCCCATCAATGCACCATCCTCCTTCGCCAGTCATTGCCCCTGCACTTGAAGGACTGTTTCTGCTCCATTAGAGAATGTGGCAGAGTTCTTCAGGATGGGAATTCAACATTCTCTCAGTTACTGTGTCAATCTCCACCCTCTGTGACAATACCCCATGAACATTTGAACACATTTGTATACCTTATATGTATGCCCAGGTGAACTTCCTCCTATGTATCCCCCATCATTGACACCTCACACCAATGATCCTCCTCTTCCCCAGTTGTAACCCTTCTGCCATCCAAAGCTTCTTCAAAAATGAAGCCAATAAAATAGCCAAATACAAATAATAGGAAAATGAAATAATAATGAAAGGTTTAAATATAAAAATAAAATACATAAAATTTTTTTAAAAACTAAAAATAAAATTAGATTAAAAGATTGGGATATCAAAAAATAATGAAAAATATATATTTTTTAATTGTTTTGACATTTTGCCTTTCATCACTGCAATATCTGGTGCCCTGTCTGTACAGTGGCATTTTCTTCCATTTATTCCCCAGTGTCTTACTTTTTTTCATTTTGTTTTCAAAGAAGTTTTAGGTCACAATAAAGCCAAACACAGAATACAGGGGACTCTCATATACCCAATATCCTCCCCTTTTCCTCCTTCTCATATTAATACCTTTTTATATGTGAGTGGTACCTTTCTTACAACTTTTATACAAATAGTGAAACATAGCTACTAACCGTGGTCAATGGTTTACATTATGGTTTACATTTTAGACAGTACACTTTTATAAATTTTGATGATATTTAACATGGCCTGTGTCCATCATTGCAAGATCATGCAGAACACTCCCATTGTCCACTAAATACCCCCTGTTCCATCTAATCTATTCCTCCCTTCCCCTCTCCTCAGAGCCCATGGTGACCCCCCCAGCTTCACTTCTTGGATGACAAGATTCATAGCTACTTGCAACACTGAGGTCTTAACACACTGGTTTGCCCTCCCCTATTAGGAACCGCCCATGCTCTAGGGAGACTCCTGCCCATCTGTGTGTGAACAAATTGGTCCTCCCCAGGATGGGAGTCCAACTCCTTCCCTCTCATTATGTGAGTCTCCACCCACTGATACAACACTTTATGACAAAATGATCACTCCCACACTCCCTAGAAGCCTGCTCCAGGTGTGCCCTCTCCTGAATGCTCCCCCATCCAACACCCTAAACCAGTAACCCTTGTCATGTTGCCATAAGAGTACACTGTTCTTATAGCCTGTGTAATGTCTGTAACCTCCACTGACCCAAGAGCTCCACGAGGGGGGTCTAGATCTATCCTGAGCAACAGACAGTGCTTAATAGTGCCCAGGATGGAAAGGGTGCTCGATCAATATCTGCTGAGAGCTGAACGGATGAATGGATGGACAGATAAGTGAAAGTTTAATATCCTCATCTCTTAATTGTAAAATTCATCTGTGAGAATGAAGTTCTCATAGATAGTCCTACATGCTCCAGTCTTGTCTTCACACACTGCCTAGAGAGAGTTCTGACGTCATGTGTGCTGATCCATCATTAAAGATAATCCAGCAGCAAATTTTATAATGACCATGTTGTTTGCAAATGTTTTCTGAATTTTATTTCTCACTGTTTTCAATAGATCATTCACATGCATGATTCAAAAGTCAAAGCAATATAACATGTGAACTTTGTGAAGTGTCACTCCCACCTGTCCCCAGCTACTCTATTCCCTAAGCCCACCCCCTCCCCCCAGTCCCTTCTAGGGAGGGTGATTATAGGGAACAGTTTGCTTAGGATAGTCCCAAGCTGTGCCCATTGTCTTGGTATAAATATGGATAGTGAACCAACCTCAAAAATAATATGGTTATCCTATCTAAGCACTTCCCTTAATTACTTTTAGCTTTTCTTTATACAGATTCAAGAAAATAAGAGTATATATTCCTATTCTTATATATTCTTTTCAGCATCTTGTTTTTCTCCTTAACAACACGGAGTCCTTTTCATAACAGACCAGGGAGGTGGTCCCCACAGAACACAGTACCTATTGTGTAGATGACATGGCTTATTTAACCACAGGCTGCTATTAATGAGCAATTGGATTATTTCCAATTGTCTGCTATTACAAACAATGAGGACATGAGTTATTTACATGTTCAAGTGTGTGTCTGTAGAAAAAAATACTAAGGATTGCTGTGTCAAGAGGCAAATGCAACTGCAATCTTGATAGATACTGCCAAATTTCCCTCTTTGGGGTTGTGACATTCTGCAATTTTAAAACTGGGTATGAATGAGTCTATTTTCCTATAACCTTCTTCTCAAATCACTCACGGACTACATGACAATACGAAATTAGAACTTGTGGCTTTGAGGTGAACATACTTGGCTTATCCTTTTCCCAGATCCAGACCTGGCTCCCAGATGTGCTAAAAAATGCTAGCATGTTAATATTTTGTTCCAATAAGTGATATAATATGATGGAAAGGTTTCTAAAGCATTCTTTGAATCAAATGATTCCACCAATATTAAGAACTTTCAATATTTTCCTAACTTTTTAATTTCTCAACCACTCACAGGTTTTCTATTAAATCTCCTAACAATGTTTGCTAACCAATGTGGTGCTTCTTTAGTCTGATGCATAATGTAGATTATTAAGAACAATCAGCAAGATGGAAGCAGAGTAAGGAACTCCTAGAGTCAGCATGTGCTACAGGGCAGTTAGTAACCATCCAGAGCTATCTAAAGTAACTGTCTGGGGCTTCAGGGGACCAGAAGAGCATTCTGCAACATCCTTGAAAGAATGGAAGGAGGAGACCGCCCATCTGCAGAGAAGATTAGTAAATAGAGCCCTCCACGCCCCGGAGGTCAGTGCCCATCCTCCACTGGAGGCACAAGGCACCTCAGGAGCTGTTCTGAGACTGGAATTGAAAGCTCCACTTTCCAAAAAGGGGGGGAGGAAGAGACAGTTAGTCATCAACCTCAGCTACTGATTAGTAAATTCAGCTGGCTAAAGTATAATCCTAAGAACAGCTAAAGTTTGAACCTGTCCAAGTCAGAAAGAGACCGGTAGCTGCCATCGTAACTCTGCCCCTGGCACGAAGGGAAACAGGGCTGACAGAAAATCACAGTGTTGGTAGGGACCGGCTTCTTTCCATTCAGGTCAATTGCAACTCTAGCATAAGCTCCAGCACCACCTTCAGCAGGGAGGAAGCTGGGGGGACCTGTGCCAACCTCCCTGGGAAAATACAGGCCATGCCGTAGAGGCGAGTGATCATCCTACTCTGATGGCACAAGCCACCTCAGGAGCTATTCTGTGGCTGGAAGTGGAAGTTCCATTTCCCAAAAACAGGGGGGAAGAGACAAATTCGGTGGGCTAAAGTATAACCCTAAGAATGGCTATAGTTTGAACCTGTCCAAGTCAGAAAGAGGCTGGTAGCTGCCATCTTAACTCCGTCCCCAGCATGAGGGGAAGCTGGGCTTACAGAAAATCACAGTGCTGGTATGGGGCCATCCAGATCAGCCTGAAGCCCTATCTTAGGCTTCAGCCCCACCTCTGACAGGGAGGAAGCTGGTAAGGCCTACACCAGCCTCTCCAGGTAACTGCAGGTGCATTCGGCTGGCACAGACTGAAAAGTCAGAAGTCTACTGGGGATCTATGGTCATTTTGGACCCACATGGCATAGATTGCTGCCCACACCTGCAGCTCCATTCCCACTACAGGCAGGGAAGGGGCTTGAAGTTTCATCAGTCTCCCTGCAACTACAGTCTAGGCTTGCATGACTTGGATTATTATACACAGCTGTGGCTCTGTCCCTATCCCTGGCAAAGGGGAAAGGTGGGAGAAGCTTCATCAGTCCCTAGGGCAGCACGGGCAGCTGGAGCCTCCACAGCTTGCAGCACCGACTACATCCTTTAGTGCAAGAAAGCCCTAAACTAAAGAAACTGAACCCAGAACAAATACATCTAGTAAGCAACATGCCAAGACATCAACAAAAAATTACAATCCATACCAAGAAACAGGAAGATATGGCCCAGTTAAAGGAACAAGATAAGCCTCCAGATGACATAAAGGAGTTAAGACAACTAATCATAGATGTTCAAACAAATCTCCTCAACAAATTCAATGAGATGGCTAAGAAATTAAGAATATTAAAAAGACATTGGGTGAGCTCAAAGAAGAATTTGAAAGCATACAGAGAAAAATAGCAGATCTTATGGGAATGAAAGGTGCAATAAATGAAATTAAAAATACACTGGAATTATATAATAGCAGATTTGAGAAGGCCGAAGAAAGGATTTATAAACTTGAAGAAATGATTTCTGAAAGTGAACATACAAAAGAAAAGATGGAGAAAAGAATGGAAAAATTTGAACAAGATCTCAGGGAACTAAACAACAGCAAGAGACATGCAAACATATGTGTCATGGGTGTCCCAGAAGGAGAATAGAAGGGAAAAGGGGCAGAAGGAATATTTGGAGAAATAATGGTAGAAAATGCCGCAACCCTATTGAAGGACATAGATATCCATGTCCAAGAAGTACAACACACTCCCATCTGAATAAATCCAAATAGACCAACTCCGAGACACATACTAATCAGAATGTCAAATGGCAAAGACAAAGAGAGGATTCTGAGAGCAGTAAGAGAAAAATGATGCATAACATATAAGGGATACCCAATAAGATTAAGTGCTGATTTCTAATCAGAAGCCATGGAGACAAGAAAAAAGAGGTATGATATATTTAAGATACTGCAAGAGAAAAACTTCCAGCCAAGAATCTTATATCTGGCAAAATAGTCTTTCAAAAATGAGGATTAGTTTAGAATATTCACAGATAAACAGAAACTGAGAGAATTTATAACCAAGACACTGGCTTTGCAGGAAATACTGAAGGTTGTGCTACAGCCTGAAAAGAAAAGACAGGAGAGAGGGGCTTGGAAGAGAGTCTAGAAATGAAGATTATATCAGTAAAAGTAACTAAAAGTCAAAAGAGTGGTGAAAATAAAATTTGACAGATAAAACCCAAATACTCAGGAATAAACTTAATCAACGATGTAAAGCACTTATATTCAGAAAACAACAACTCAGTGTTAAAAGAAATTTTAAAAGACCTAAATAATTGGAAGAATATTCCATGCTCACAGATTGGGTTGGAAGACTAAATATCATTAATGTCAATTCTACTCAAATTTATATACAGATTCAGTGCAATCCTGATATAAAAATACTACCAGCATTTTTTAAATAAATGGCAAGTATGATTATCAATTTTATTTAGAATGGCTAGGGGTCCTGAATAGCCAGAAACATCTTAAAAAGGGAAAGTGAAGGTGGAGAATTCTCACTTCCAGACTTTAAATCATATTACCAAGCTAGCATGGTAAAAACAGCATGGTACTGGCCTAAAGACAGACACATAGACCAATGGAACTGAACTGATGTGATGGTTCAGAAACAGACCCTCACATCTATGGTAAAGTGAGGTTTGACTAGCCTGTCAATCCATCCAGCTCTGACAGAACAGTCCATTCAACAAATGGTTCTGAGAGAACTGCATATCCATGGCCAAAAGAAGGAAAGAGGACCCCTATCTCACACCTTATATAAAAATTAACTCAAAATGAACATAAACCTAAATATAAAAGCAAGAAAAGGTAGTCTAGGGATACAAATGCCAATTGACAGAAAGCTAGAGAATAATCTAGGGACTGAATAACACAGTAAACCCAGAGGTGGATGAGAATAGTGGTTGATGGTACAGAGAGTCATTTGTGAGCTAGAGCAGATGTACATCAACTATTGCACAGTGGTGAGAATGTGAAGAAGCATGGGAAAAATACAACTGGAATGACCTATGGACTGTGATTAACAGTAATAATGTAGTATTCATGTATCTATGCCAAAGATGTACTGTGTTGATAATGTGCAAATGTGGAAAAAGTATTCCAAATGTACTCTATGGACCTGGTAAAATCTGATGATATTATTTTATAATCTATAACAAATGTTCCACCACAGTGTGGTGTCTTGATAGAGGTATTTATATGGGAATTCTGCACATGTGCATGATGGTTTTGTAAGTTTACAACTTCTATCATAAAAATATATTTGAAAAGTAATAATAGGGTGGGTTGGGGGGAAAATAAACAAAATGTAAGACAAGGACTATAGCTAGTAGTAAGATTTTGATGATATTCTTTGATAATTTATAACAAATATTTCATAATGGTGCAAGGTGTTGATGATGGGTTGATGTATGGAACCCCTGTATGATGTTATGCATGTTTGCTTTATAAGTTCACAACTTTTTCTATACACTTATTGTTTATGAATGTTCATGTATAAATGATATAAAAAAATAATAATAATAGGGTGGGTTGGGGAAAACATACACCAAATGTAAGATACTTTGGTTAGTAGTAATATTTTAAGGATGCTCTTTAATCATTAGTTAAAAATGTTTCACAACAATGCAAGGTATTGGTGGTAGGGTGAGGTATGAGAGCCCTGTATGATGTTATGTATGATTGTTTTGTAAGTTCCCTACTATTACTATACACTTATTGTTTCTGCATGTTTATGTATGAGTGATATAATTAGATAAATGAAAAAAAATGGAAAAAAAAGAGAAAATGATAGATTGTTCTGTCAGTAAATATGTTGGGATCGCTGTAATTAGGTATGTGTAACTCGGGAAGTACTTACTTATGATCATACTTTTCAAACCCATCAGGCAAATGAGGTTAGTTGAGTTTATTGTTTGCATCCTGCTGTTAGAATTGCCTTGCTAGAATAAAGAAAATGAGCCCGATGGAAGCTACAGAGAGAGAGAGAGAGAGAGAGAGAGACATTATTTAACTCATTAGTGAAGAGTTTCTCAAAGTGTAGTCCTTGGATCACCTACATCTGAAACACCTGAGATGCTTGTTAAAAGGGTAGCTTCCTGGGCTGCACTTATACCTACACAGTTCCTCTTTGCCAGTCTCCTCAATGTCATTGTTCTCATTATTACCACTGCTCTCCATAGTCATCCACCAAAAACCATGCACAGGACACCAAGCCAATACCCTGTAGGAACCTCCTAGCTCCTTTCACCCCAAGTTTTAGAGAGGATTTCTTATTTTTTTTTCTTCCTTTTTTTAAACTAGTGATTTTAAAGACACATTTTATTGTGAAACATTTCAAGCATATACAAAAGTGGAAAGAGTAGTATATTAACCTCCACGTACTCATTACCCAACTTCAACAATTACCAACTCATGGACAATCTTTTTCATCTACACCCCACCAACGTTCCTCCACCTTGGATATCCCACATGCCATGATATTTCATTTGTAAATATATTGTAATGTGAATCTAGAATCTCTCCTGCTCCCCTCCCCATTGGGAGCCATGGTAGTGGTATTTTGAGCAAAGCTTGAGAGGCCCCTGGGTTCGGTGGAGGGAGGCATGGCCCAGTGGGTGTCTGCAGCAGCTCTGGGCTGTGTTGTTAACCAGCCCTGAGGGGTTTGTACTGGACAGGTCCTAAGGTCTCTCCTGGCTCTAAAATGCAGGTTCTGTCCTCTCTCGCAGAGAGACTGGCCCTGCTGGGCCGAACAAGGACCAGATTTGAAGGGCATTCTTCACTGAGACACTGATGTGGGTTGCAGAGAAGACAATCCTGAGGCGGACACCCCTGTGGAGGTCAATTTTGCAACAAGTGAAGCACAGGTTGTGTCCAATGTGCTTTGTTATGCCTTAAATATTTTGCCAGATTTTTCCCACCCTCTGATAGGTTTGGCTTCTACATTCCGTCAGCATTTTGTCCTCACTCTCCTACTCCAGACAAGCACTTAGTTCCACCCTCAATATCCTGCCTAAATTAAAAGTTATTTTCCTCCTTTTTAAAGGAAAAGATGGCCATATACAATTTACAATATACAATTCTGATTTTTTTTGAGAAAACTCAAGCATTTCATTAACCGCCTTATAAAATGCCAGTTTATGGTTTTGTAGCCATGATAAGCTGTTATTTGCAATCCTCTAAAATCCATAGCCTTCAACACCCGATTGAGCTTCTGAGTTAGCTGAAGCCTTAACTGCATTACAGACAACGGTAAAACCAAAGGACTTTGTCTGAACTGCGGCTGGAGGCTGGCTCCCAAGGTGACAGCAAGAATAAATTGCAAATCCAAACTGCAGGCACTCCAAAAGAAACCTTATAATCGTTTCAAAGTTACAAAGTTTCCTCCTAAATTGTAAGCCAGAGGCTTCAAGAGCAGGCCCTTGAGAGATCTTTGGCCTAGATCAGCAAAGGGCTTTTTACTGTTGAAACTATTTTTCTTGAAATTGGCAGCCTTGCATTCTGATTTCTACAGATTCTCTTTACCTCAACAAACTCCTGTAGCAAAGGTCTTTCACCATTGGGTGCACTCTGCATAAAGGAGATGTATTTCTTGGGCTTTAAGCCCCCACTGTGAGGTCTTATGAAAGACCATGGCCTCAGGGCAAGAAGCAAAGAGTCAGAACCCAAGGCTCACTTGTCTCAGCCTGGTCCATGCCATGGACTACCCAGGTGCTTGGGTCTTAAGAACACTTGGAAACCTGTTAAACTGAAACCAGCAACTGCACTTGCACAGACAGCAGGTTCCACTTTTCTACTTTCTTTAGCGGCTGGATAAACAGGACCTGAAAGTGTAAACAAAGAAATGTAAATAACAACAATAAGGTATGTTTCTTCAACCATATACTTGACAAAGAGTTCCAAGAATGATAATACCTTAGGTTGGCAATGGTGTCCGAAAAGGAGAGTATAAATTGGCACATTTCTAGACAACCATTTGGCAGTACAAAAAGTCTTGAAAGGGCATATATTGTAATCTACTAATCCTTCTTCCAGGAAGTTTTCTCAAGAAAATAGTCAATGCAAATATTCTTGCTGTCCTGATTTTGTGATAACAGGGTAAGCTAAACATTCGCTATATTAAAAGTCATGCATGTGTCCCCAGACCTAGGTTTCCCCCCTAGGTCTGGTTTTTAGAATACTGGTGATAAACTAGGCCTGATTTATTATATGACCATCCTGTATGGGAAATGACTGTAACTCTAGGTATCTTTGGTTAACCTTAAGAGATGTAAAAGGGGGGGATGTGGCTCAAATGGTTGAGCGTCTGTCTCCCATATGGAGGGAACTGGGTTCAATCCCTGGGACCTCCCGGGAAAAAAAAAAGAAAGAAAAAGAAAAATATAGAAGGCACGTGGGACACCACGCCCCATGCATGTGTGTGCCGCCAGACCCCATGAGCAACGCAGCAAGTTGATGGCATATCAGGAGAGTGACACAAGGGAGAGCCAAGACAAGACATGCCGAAAAACCAGGAACTAAAATGACATGGGTAGGATGCCTCTCTCCCACATCAGAGGTTCTGAGGATCGAATCCCAGTGAAGACAGGAGGAGAAGGATGAGAAGAGAGGGCAGGAAACAGACACAGAGTAGCTAACAAATGGACACAGAAACAGCAAAAATGGGAGGGAGGGTTAAAAATGGATAAAAGTAAATAAATAAATAAATAAATCCTTAAAAAACAAAATGTATAGGGGAGGGAGATACAGACTATAGTTAGTAGTAATACTTTGACGATGCTCTTTCATGATTTGTTAACAAATGTTTCACAACAATGCAGGGTGTTTGTGTGTGTGTGTGGTGGGGTGATGTGTGGGAGCCCTGTATGATGTTATGCATGTTTGTTTTGTAAGTTCACGATGTTTACTGAACACTTATAGTTTGTGTATGTTCATGTATGAATGATATACTTCAATAAATTGTTTAATAAAAAAAAGAAAATAATCAGATTAGAGATCAAATCTGTCTATAAAAGATGTTTATAATAGCAAATGTCCAAAAACTTAGATTGGATTAAGTGAATTGTTGTAAATTCACAAAATGGAAATCTCTAAAGACAAAGAATTATGAGGCAGAACTATATTAACTGACATTGAAATATTACATGGTACATTTCTTTCTTTCATTCTTTGAATGTATTGCTTGCCTTGTCTTTTTTCCTCTCTTCTTTGCAATGATGAAAGTTAAGATCAACTATAGCTAACATCAATAAGCAGTCTAACTAAACATTAAATTCTGAAAGGAAGTGTGTGTTGTTGGCAGTTTGAATAAAACAGGAGAAAGAAACGGCCTGGTTGCCTTGAAGAATCAAATTCAGAGGTTATCGTGGAGGTCAAATCTCCATTTGGGAAAAAGAAGCTGGTCTGTGTGGTCACAGCTCTTATCCTCAATCACGATCCACTATCATCTCAGGAGGATTCTATGGTGGGAATATTTCCTTATCCAATATTTTTATCAAAAAGGTCTTGATGGAAAAGTGAAATGAGTACAGTAGGAAAATTAGAAATAAGAAGACAAAAATGCTAAATTAATATTGAGGTAGGTGAAAAGGAAAGATAGTCCTTATTATTTCAGAGCCTTTTAATCTAAAAGTCATGTTTCCAGGCATTACCTGCAAAAGGATCAAAGGGGAGAACAAACATCTGAGGTGGCTGGGGGAAATGTTGAGCAACAATTAGAAATTTTGGTCTAAATTCTCCCCAAACAATGGAAAGTTCATTTGTAAATTTATAAATTTGCTTATTAAATAACCACTTATCCAGCACCAATTGTATAGCAACCAGAGAAATAAAGGTGATCAAATACTATCTCCTTTCCTCAAAGAGCTTCTAGGTCATCCAGGGTCAGTAAACTGCTGTTTTAGAAGTGAGAACAAGGGGCTGGAGGAACAGAAAAGAAGAGGCAGCATATAGCTGCAGGAGATGGAATTCTGAGGGATGGTGACAATTAAATGCAACTGGCAAGAGGGATAAAGGAGAATGGATTGTTTAAGAACAGTGAATTGTTTGTTTTAGCTGAAGGCCAGGAGCTGGAGACAGAGACCAAGGAGACCAGAGGCAAGGTAAGGCCTGGTTTGCTAAGGCCTCTATATATGGGACCAAGGAGTTTAGACTTAATCTTATAGGAAATAGAAAGCTTACCAGAGATATTTCAGCAGTGTTTAGTATTATCCTACTCAGCAATACAGTTTCTACCAGTAACATCAACCTGTGGAGCAAGGCATTACCCTGTCCATACTAGGAGCTAAAACTTTTCAGAGGGACAAAGGCAAGTGTTTGATGGGGGCCTGAAAACAGGTTCTGGTCAACCCAAGAAGCCACTGACTTGACTAATGGCATCGGTTAAGATATAAATGATTAGGGGGAAACGGATGTGGCTCAAGAGGTTCGGCGTCCATCTACCATATGGAGAGACCGGGGTTCGATCCCCGGTACCTCCTGGTAAAAAAAAAAAAAAAAAAAAAAAAGATATAAATGATTAGGGTACCCTGGACTTCAGCAGTATAAGACTACATTTATTATTCATTCTTTCTTTCATCTCTTCAAAAAATATTTGTTGACACTCAACCTTATGTTAGGAACCGTGGTTAGGTCTTGGGGATGCAACAAGTATGATTCCCATCCTATCTCTGTTCACAATCTAGAGGGAGAAATGGACAAATAAGGCAAATAATGATAACATAGTGGAATAATGGTGGACTCTTCTCAGACCTTCTTTTCAACTCTGCATGAGCCTTCCCCACAGAAGCCCCAGATGCGATTACTGATATCAGCCAAGGAGCATCCTATGAAAATAGTGACTCTGATCCCTGCCATCCCAGCATGGCTATTTTATTCCTTTGAGTTCCAAAATCTGTTTGGTCTTCAAAAGTTCCCTTCAAAAGGTCAGTGTGGCCAGCAGCCAATTAAGCTAAACGCTCGGTGGGCCATGGATTTGTGGCTGAATATTCAAATATAGATAAAACCATTGTGATTAATGAAATATAAATTCAGTTGAAAACATCACTGGATTAATTGTAACTTTTGATTATTTTGCATTTTTGAATCATCAGGTGCCAAAAGCAGGATTGCTAACATGTAGGGGTAAATTCCCAAAATTAGTTTCATCTTAAGCCGCAGCCTTCATTCATTTAACTGTTGAGAATTACAAACACGAAGGATAAGTCCTTAGTGGAGCACGGAGGAGAGAAAGTAGAGGTCGGAGTATGTAAAAAAGCAGAATTCCTAGGAGGGGAGAAACAAGGTGTCAAGGAGTTGTCACCCAAAGCTTTGAGCTGTCACTCAAAGGATTTGCCAGGTAGGCTAGAATGTGTTTCAGTTGCACCTTAGGTGGGCAAGGTCCATTCTACTTAACCTTCAGTGACTCGTTCAACTCATTTTTTCACTAAGCTGCTTAAGCTAATTTATTTCAGTGTTACATAGCTATAACCTGGGCTCCAAACGTTGGGGGTCCCTGGGCTTCAGTCCTGGGCCCTCTTCTCTTCTTTAGCAACATTCTTTCCCCAGATGATCTCTTCTGGTCTTAGGGCTCTAAATACCATTTATATGTGATGACTCCAAATAAGTATCTCTAGCCAGGACCTCTCCCCTGGGTTCCATACTCAAATTCACAGCTGCCTACTTGGCATCTCCACCTGTGTACTTCATAATCATCTCAGATCTCTCCTGCGGACTGAGGTAGCCTCCATGTCTGCCCACCCTGGTGCTAAACTTTGCTGAAGTTGCTACTCAGCACAAGAGGAGGAACCCACCTCCCTTAGCTGCTCAGTTGCCAAGTCCCTTATGTCCTCAGTCACTTCTGCCCCTTGTTTCTTTGTTTCCGTTCACTCTGAGTTTGGTGTTCTGCCAGAAACTCTCCCGACTCCATAGCTACCTTCTCTTGCATGGATTTAGGGTTACGGTTTCTTCCCTTAATATGATCCCATCTGCCTTTTATCATTCATGAATTTTCTCAAAGTTTTGCGCTTTCTGACAGTGCTTCTTCTCATCTTATATCTCTGTTTTTAATTCATTGTTTTAATAGTGTTAAAATATTTTTTTTCTGGGTGTTTTGGAAGTTGGAAGCATGCACTCAGTCTTGTATCTCTCTTTCATGCATATATTAGAGTGAATATAAGCCGATTTGATGACTCATTTTATTAATGATTGCTCTGTGCTGTAGCACTGTAATACCTTCAATAGCTCCTAGGATGTGCAGTGCTTTACCCAAACACGAAGTGACCCTCGATTGTTGGTCTGAAGAAATAGACAGCAATCAGAGGTCTGGCAGTTATTGTTTTCTTCAGCTATGGATGACCGACCACTTCTCACTTCCTTCAGTGTGTCTTGTTATTATAACTGATGATCTTGGTGTTTCATGTGGTTGCCTCTCCATAGACTGAAAAAAAAAAAAGCATATGCTTTGTAGAAGCTTTTACCTGCCCCCCTCCACCATCTTTAGGGGGAGGGGCTTATTAAATAATATAAAAAATATATATATATCTTTACCTTCAAACAAAATAAAATTGAGTTTAAGTTGGTTTGAAGAGAGCACTGTATAATTTAATTCTCAAATTGTTCTATTATCTCCAAGGTAGGGGAGGAAAGAAAAGTCTAGAGCAAGGATGCATTAATATCTTCTGCCCTTGAAATATAATATCCTTCTCTACCTCATTAGCTAAGCAAGAGAGAGTTTAAAAATCTTCAGCTGAGGTAGGCAGAGACGGAGGGAGAGAAGAAAGGAAGTAAAGAAGAATGTTGGGAGCTTTAAGGAAGCATTATACACACTATTAAGACCCAGTCCCGAGACCCACTTCCCTGGATGCTGGATTCAGCTCAATTACCTGAATCGCCATGTACAGCTATGGCTTCAGAGCTTCACTAAATTCCTAGAGTTTGCACTTGCCCCAGCTCCCAACCTTTTGAAACTTCTCAATCGTGGGATTCTGCCTTCAGGCGGTGATATGTTTATTTACTCATTTTATCATTAACCAGACACCCAGTTCCTGCCAGTCCAGGCATTCTGCCCTGCTTCCCATATGAGGACCGTAATGTGTGCACAGATGGGTGTTTTGTTTGTTTGTTTGTTTGTTTTATATTTTTTTATTTTTTCTAAATGTGCACAGATGTTTACATTGGTTTTCCTGATTGTCACAACAACTTTTACAAATTGATATTTATGTCCTTTATTTTAATTTCTAATTTAGTTGGTGTATTTTAATTTTATATGGTTTAATGTGAACTTGGCCTTAATAAGAAGGACACAATTTTATAAGAAGAAAAACTCTTTTTTAAAAAATTCATTGTTAATTATGTCCTCACAAACTAATGTTAACCTTGGGAAATGCAATAGTGACCTGAGAATTGGAATTGAATAAATAACTGAGCACTACTTAATCTTTAATAATACAGATATTAGAAATAGAACTAGATATGCAGAGTCTACTTGAACCAGTTAGGGTCAAGTCAGGAGACCAAACCCCAGCTTATTTATTTATCTATAATTTATTTATTTGTTTTTCACAAATAAGACTTTCTATTCACCACCTTTAAAAGTCTGAATTTTAAACAAATTCTTGGACTGGTGGCTTATCTCCATCAGCTCATCCAACTTCAGCACCTATCTCACCCGCAGTCGCTTTTCCAGAATTACTACCTTCACCATGAAAAACATGAGTTTTCCCAATTCAAACCTGGGTTTCTACAGCATTTTTACTTTTCTAATGAACACATTGTGGAGAGGATAGATAGATTGGTGAGCCTCTCATATATCTTTACCAATGCTTCCTGGAATCAATTTATTGACTTCTTTCAAGTCATGTCTGCACCTCTCAGGTCATGATGTCCATCATCTTCTTCTAGATTTGACAGATTTGTTGGTGATGAGAGTAAGAGGTTTTCTGAATCTAATTGTTGTGTTTTTCAGTAAAACCAACACAGAACAGATGAAGCAAGTAATCATCAGTAGTTTTGAGGTCAACATGAGCTTCAGCCATGATCTGCCATTTTTTAGCCATGGAGCACATTTTGTCATGAGTAAGATCCATGCCATGGAAGTTAGGTAGTTTTTGCTCTGAACATCCTCAATAATTAGCTTGAGTTTTCTAAATGCAACTTATTGGTCATTCTGCAGATCAGAAAGACTTACTTCAAAAATATGATCCTTAAATCTATCAAATGCAATTTTGATTCTTTAAGTCCTTGTAACTAGTGTTTTCCCAATATTTCTTATATTAAATATTGCTGGTGCTTTCACATCATAGTAATCTTTCTTAGAAAGTAGAGCAACCATTTTCTTCTTGGCTTCTTTTTTGCCACCTGTATCAGTCATGGTTCTCCATAGAAATAGAATATGTGTATGTATGTGTACATATATGTACCTGTATATGTGTGTGTAACTATATATGTAAATATTAGAAGCTTTTTGTATAGGAATTGGCTCATGCTACCATGGGAATTGGCAACTCCAAATTCCACATGGCAGGCTGCAAGTTGGAAACTCCAGTGAGGCAATGTTGAATTCCCCAGGAGAAGTGTACTGACTGAAGTAGAGATAGAAAGTCTTCTTTCTGACTGCTGAAATCCTCAGTTCCTCCTTTAAGACCTCCAAATGGTTGGATTAAGCACTCCTCTCTTTCTCATTGCTGGAGGCAATCGCCTTTGTTGATTTTAGATGTCATCAACCATAGATGCGATCAACGGACTAATTCTTTAAATCCATTGTGAGGTACCTTCACAGTAACAACCAGGCCCACAGCTTGCTTGACCCATCAGCTGGACACCATAACCTGGTCAAATTGACACATGACATTAGCTGTCACACCACATTTTGTGAGGCCTTTGTTCTTACCAACTGCATGGTGCTGTATAGAGAGTCAAAAGGCCCGTGGCATTTATTTTAACAGAGAGAATTCAATGGACAGTATTATTAACTAGGTAAACTGTAGTCATTTTCTATTGTGGTTGTAACAAATTCCCACAAAATTAGTGGCTTAAAACAAGACAAATGTATTATTTACAGTTCTGCAGGTTAGAGTGTAAAGTCAGTTTCACTGGACTAAAATCAAGGTGTAGACAGAATTGTGTTTCTTCTGGAGGCTCTAGGAAAGAACCGGTTTCTTTGCATTTTACAACTTCTAGAGCCTATCTGGATTCCTTGGCTTGTAGCCCCTTACCACTCCAACCTCTGCATCCATTGTCACATCGCCTTCTCTGACAACGATCCTCTTGCCTTCCTCTTATAAGGAGCCTTGTGACTACATTGGGCCCACCCAGATAATCCAGGTCAATCTTGCCATCTCTAGATCTGTAACTTAATCACATCTACAAAGTCCCTTTTGCCATGAAAAGTAACATATTCATAGGTTCCTGGAACTAGAGCATGGTCATCTTTGTACGACAATTATTCTACCTATCACAGTAACTATATCTTTATTGATATATCTGAAAACATTCCTTTGGTATGGACCCCAAAGATAGTTTGAGTCAGATGTTAAATGTAGTAGCTCTCAAACATATCTATGGACAACAAATTGAAAGTTCATAATGCTCTTTGGGGCACATTAAAATGTACATATTGAATTATATAATATGAACTAGGAACCCATTCTACTAGGAGAAAAGACAGCTCGTTAGCAGTATTAGAGCAAAATTATAGGCATATTTCGATGAACAATATAACTGATTGAACAGTTGTAATGTGACAGTAACACTTGTAATGTGATGAACAGTTTTCAAATTTTCTAATATCATTTTGGTGTAGCATTTCATAATTTTCAAAACTTTTTTCTACATTCAGACAGGTGATAGGCAACAAAAGCCTAACAAAAGTTTATGGTGGGAAATCTTAAAATTGAGTGAATTCAATCTATTAACTTTAAACTCTTAAATTTTTTTCTCTGAATTGAGTAGATGGCATCATTATTTGATTTTAGCAGGGAACATTTGGGTTTAGCTTATGGAACACAGATGTTCTGTGGAATCACGGCTTGAAGTAACTATATAATTGAATGTTTTTCATTAAATAAACATCTGAACATGAACCTAACTATCAAGTGAGGTCAAATGCCTGAAAAGTGCTATATATATTTAATAAGCATGTTTCCCTTCTATGAAAGATGCATTTTATAGCAATACATATCAGGCTGGAAGACCTGCTAGAAACATACGTATTACCAAACTTTGCATTCACCCTCCCCTGCCACTCAAACCTTTAGAATAGACAGAAACCTATTTACAATAGAAAAAGAGGTTATTTTATTTATATGAAGTCCCTAAAACTATTTCTTAGTATTGATAAATTTAGCCTTATCTTAGTTCAAGATTGCACTTTAAAAAATCTCTGGACACTAACCTTACACAAAAATATTGTACACCTTGTCATAAGTGATAGTTGTTATCTTTCTTGAGAGGGATTCTTTACTGTGGTTAATATCTACTATGAATAAACACTCTTGTGCTTGTTACAAAGTATAATAGTGCAAAGTATTAGTTCTATACTAGCATAACGAAAAAGACTTAACTCCATATTGTAAAGTAATTTTGAAATAAAACTTGTCCTTCTCCCCCAAAAAAGGAAATAGCTGGAAATGTGAAATGATATTGTCGAATGCAGTAGTACTTTATTAGTAATACATTTTATTTGTATTAGGTATAGGGGAACTCTTGCTCCTGCTGCGGAAACTCATGTTTTAGCTAAAACTTTAAAGTCATAAGATATGTCGTGTGGGTATTATAATCGTGCATTTTACATTTCAAAATAGTGAATTTCAAGTGTTCAGTCTTTGGCTACACTAAAATAATTGTTGAAATCCATTAAAATGTAGATGGTAAGCCCATCAACTACAACTTTTTGTTACATTAAAATATTTGTCTGTTAACTCCCTCGGTTATATTAAATAAAAATAAAGTTAATTTAAAAAGAAAAAAATAGAACCCTAAGGTATCACATTTTATAAATGGAATCAGCAATACAGGAGGCAGCTATCTCCCCCAGAGCTGGGGAAACAAAGAGAAGATGCTGGAAATTTTTAAATTTAGGAGCTCCAGAAGGGAGACCCAGACCACTGAGGAGGGGTCCAACTAGTGCTAGTGTCTTGGAGGTGGAGGGGGCTGCATGAGTCTGGTTCTCTGGAGACTGGAAGAGCTCCAAGCTGCTTCCATATGGAACAAAGTGACACTGCAGGAGGGAAAAAGCAAGGCTGAAGTGACACAGGCCAGAACAGAAACAAACAGGAAGCCCACAGGAAGCAGCAGATCCCTTTCCCCTTCCCAGCCTCCCGCTTCCCTCTAGTGCTCCTCATTGACAGTCTAAGGAGAAATACGGTTTGTAGAGTGCCCAGCTCAGAATCACAGAGCAGAGCACAGAAGGTGAGTTTGCACCCTACATGACTCAACTTGATGAAAAACAAAAAGCACAGCTCAACCATTTGTTTTGATGATATATCCTTGTACCATGAGCTTTTCACTCAATTCAGTGGTTTTTATGATACCATGTTATGCTTCAGAATACCTTGGGGCATATATATGGAAACCATCTAGAGTTTTTAGACATACACTAGATTACTGCAATGATGCCTAAACTTTTTTGGAGAGGATGTACTCTTTGGTTTTTCAATACCACACATGATCTTGGAAAGCCCCTTTTGGTATATAATTAGTTTTTAATTAAAGCAAATTAAAATTATTATTTGGTTTGTTTGAAGATTACATGCCACATTTTGGAATGACTGGGGACAACTTAGGGTAATTGAAAACAAGAGGAGGATTTATGGATCAATAAATTGGATATTTTCATCAAACCATTTCATAATAATAAGTGAAAAGAAACCCATAAAGGAGACGTCCTGAATCTAAAGTTCGGATTAAATAGAATCACATTTTGAGAGTGCAGTCTGTGCATTTTCAATGATATTTAAAAGAGTTTTTCTGTTTAAGAACTTTTCTTAATTCCTATTTTAACAACACTTTATTTTCTATTATTTTTATGTTGGTGATAATGTTTCTTTTAAGATAACCTTCTTTTTTTAATGCTATTGTGATTTTGTTTTGATAGTACTACCCAACTCTTAAATAGTTTGGCTTTTTTTTCCCTCACAGCAACCACACAGTTATCTGATTCTCCATATTTAGCGTCTTTACTATTCTCACATATTTTAATTAAATAATTAATTTTTTGAAAGACAACTCTTTTTGTCCCTTTATAATTGGTTGAGCAATTGCATCTCTCTTTTTGTTTAATTCCCTGAGTTTCTGTAACATATATCATTCCTTTTTCCCCTCTAAATTTCTTATATAGTCTCACTAATAACTTAAAATTTTGGTTTATATGAAAAATTGCCTTACATTCCCCAGGAAAAAGTATCAAATCAAGGAGGCAATCAGCCATACGGTAGAATACATAGATTGGAAAAGTCGGGCATAAAAAGTATTGGCGACTATTAAGAGGTTATAACTAAGTTTCTCTTCTACTGTTGATTTGATGTTCTTCGTGTCTGTGTTCGTGTACTCATGATCTCTAATATTTTCCTATATAGACTTCCCTTTTCTTCACTTTGATTCTTTTCATTTACACCTAAGCATTTTCCTTCCCATGAGTTTGACTTCTGGTTGTGGTCATCTAACTAATTTCAATTAATCTTTCTGCCAAGAACTAGAAAAGCTGAACAATTTTTTTTTTTTTTTTTTTTTTTTGAAAGCATCCGGGAGCTAAGAGGTTAGTGAAGAATCATCAGGTCAAGATCTTAGAAAGGAAGGAAACACAAAGAGATAAGCAAGACATTTGCAATTTCTGCAGCTTCCAACAGAGGCAGGTAATAGGCAGTGAAATCCTACAGAGACACTGACAAATGTATGAGGCCAAGAAGAAAAACCTGGAGTTCATTAACTGCCAAAAAGGGGATCCCAGTAACTCACCTAAGCTTTGGGTAAGGACAAAAAGGCTACACTCTAGGACTTGGAGTAAAGTATAAATGAACTGACTTACACAGAAACTAAAGCAATAAGTTAACCCCTGATTAGATTGAATTCATCCAGGATTGCTAGAGCCTTTAACTACTGATAGGAAGAAAACATAAATCCCCTCTGTTGAAAGATAACATCATTTTAGACTTCAATTTATCTCTATAGTTTTTCATATGCAATATCTGGTACCTAATAAAAATAGTCACATGAGGAGACAAGTTAATGTGATAGGATAACCAAGGGGTGAAAACATTCAATAAAAATAGACTCATGAGTCTCTAGATAAACACAGAGTTTAAAATAACTGTACTTAATATTTTTACAGAAATAAAAGGCAAGATTGAAAATGTATGCAAAAAACTGGAAACTTTTTTTAAATGAAATTTCTAGAATAGGAAATTTTAATGACGAGCTTAACAGCTGAAGTGAGAATTACTGAACTGAAAGGTCAGTGATAAATACCCAAATTAAAACTACAGAGAAACAAGAGGATAAAAATGCAGAAAGGGGGCTAAGATTTTTTGTCTTGTTTTCATATTCTTATCCTTTGTTCCTTTATCTTGCTTATCTAATTAGCTAGGACATGCTTGTCTCATTCTCAATTTCAGAGGGAAAACTTTTAACATTTAAACATAATGTTTGTGTGTTTTGTAGATAACATTTTATCAGATTCAAGATATTCTCTTCTAAATATTAACAAGAAATTCTAATAATGAATGTATATTGAATTTTGTCAAACTATTTTTCATTATCCACCGAGATGGTCAAATGATTTTTTCCCCCTTTTATCCTGTTAATGAGATAATTTCATTATTTTTCAAGTTTCAAACCATTCTTAGATCCTTGAAATAGCCGAACTTGGTTACAGTGTATTTACCTTTCTAGACATTGTGGATTCTGGAACACCATTTGACAAGCAGATTGGAAAGCAAACATCAAGAGAGGCCTGAAAGAATTTCATATACTTTGCCTCAGTAAATCAACTTCTGGGAATCTATTCTTAGAAAACAATGTTATCAATCACAGACTCAGACACAGTTTTGTGTCTGAGAGTACTGCAGCCTTACTGACCATGGCAAAGGTTTGAAATCATCTAAGTGTTCAACTTTGGAGAATGATTAGATAAACTATTGTACACCTATAGCAGGGGTCTTAAGCTTTTTTGTTCCACGGACCCCTTTGCCAGTCAGGTGAAAACCACGGACCCCTTCTCAGAATGTAGCAGCAGATAGTTTTATGACACTCAACATTGGCATGTCTTTAAATTAAATTTTAGGATTATTCAAAATTATATTTTACAACTTTTCCATAATTTCAGTACCTGATAACCTAATATGGTTCGACATCTATTCAAAAGGTCATTTTCAGCAAACATTTAGAAATTCGAGTTTTCCCACGGCATCATAAAACCATCTCTGCCATCCTTACCAACCTTGTCCACTGCCTCAGAACACGCTGCATCAAAATAAAAATCATACTAAGTCTATACTCTACTGTGTATTATTTAATAAATAAATCACACCCACACCAACACATCCCCACAAGAATAATGTTTTTCAATGCATAAAATAAAATTACAAAGGAAATCAATTACATATATTGAAATACAGGGGTTACTAAAATAAAAAACATATGATAGGGAAGTAGATATGGCTCAAGCAATTGGGCACCGCCTACCACATGGGAGGTCCCGGGTTTGGTTCCCAGTGCCTCCTAAAAAAAAAAAAAAGAAGACGAGCAGACAGCAAGTGCAAATGATGGGGGTGGTGATAAATAAATAAAATAAATCTTTAAAAAAACCTATGATATAATACTGTACATATGTGCTTCTTTCTTAACACATTAAATAATCCAATACATCAAAAATACAAAAAAGTTAAAGTTAAATTTTATTTTTTAAAGACATGTCAATGTGCAGACTGTTGTTTATCTTGAATAGAAATGTTAAACTATGGTGTAGTATTTGACAAGGCAACATGCATATCTTGTTGGGTATCTAATCAAGTTGATTTTTTTCAATTCAAGCTCACGGACTTCCTGAACTCTTTCCATGGACCCCCCAAGGGGACCCCTGGTTAAGAACTCTTGGCCAATAGGGAGACTGTCACTCAATCAGATTAGTTTAATACAATGGAGAAATGTTTGTGATAAAGTGAAAAAAGCAGATGCAAAACTGTATACACAAGTTTATTAAAAAGATACATGCTTTAAAATATAGGGTTAAATGTATACTTTGATATTCAAATGCAATCACTAGGTATTCACTGATTCCTTCAAAAAAGAAAATTGTATTGAGCACCTACTATGTGCCAGTCACCCTTCTAGGTTCTGAGGGTAGAGCTTGGGAGACAAGACAATCAGGTGGCAGCCATAGCAGAAATTTAGATTACAAGAAATTCTTTCATTTTTGATCCCTTTCTATATTTTCCAAATCCTTTTCAATGAGTATGCTACTTTTTTTTTTTTTTTTTTTTTTTTTTTTTTTGTTCTTTTTATTATGCTATTTTTTATTTGGGGGAAAAAACATATGTGGAAGAAAGGAGGCAATTATGAAAAGGAATATAGGCTTGGGAGAGTGGTTGATTTTCCTGCCTCTCTTAGGCTTTCTCCCTTGGTGTAAGGGCATACCCTGTCTGTATGGAGAGGACTCTGTCTGATGATGAATGTGCTGGACCTGACTGGAGGGTGAGGGGGACCAGAATTTAAGGAAAAAGAGAGGTTGGTGTTGTCTGCTCAGTCTACCATCCTCCTCTTCTCCTTGTTATGTTTTGGGCTTTCTGGCTCTCTCTTTTTTTTTGGAGGTACCAGTGAATGAACCTGGGGCCTTGTACATGCAAAGCAGATGCTCAACCACTCAGACCACTCCAGGTTTGCTACTAGAAGCATCTTGACAGCAGAGTCTGTTAACTTTGCTCACTCTTTCCCGTTCTGATGGTAGTTTACATCAGTGTTCAAAAGACTAAGAGCTTCTCTTATGTGGTCCCAGGATCTGATTCCTTTTAAAAGCAATCCTGCAATAACTCTTGAGTAACTGTTCTGGCTCTCTCTGCTTACAATAGGCCACTAACTATCTACTTTTAGAGGCTCAGGAAGCTGATATTAAAATATCAGGCAGAGGTTAGTAGACGGACTGTGTCAGCACTTTTCCACCAAGAAATTGTTGCTAATTTTTGCTCCTCTTACAACAGAGCAAAACTGAGAATAATTTCAGGGCATTGAGATGTAAAATGTCCCTTGTGGCCTTGTTTCTTCATCCTCTGTCCACCCCCCAAATAATTGACCCTACATCTTTGCTCATTTTTGTCTGATCTTGGTTGGGATTAGGGGAGGGAGCCTGACCAAGATGAGGGAATTCTGCTTTCTTGATCATGGAAGCAAAGAGACCTCCAGCTACCCTGTGAAGACAGGGGGAATTGAGAAATGAGAGACCCCAGCATTTTTAGCTAAAGCACTCCTGTGCTTTCATTTCTGGCCTGGGGATCTATTTTAGGCATAAATTTCTACCCTCTCTATCAGAGACTTCTTGTCACTGGATTAGATTTTGAAGGTATATGAACATCTGGCTTTTAGAGCGTGAGTCCCCTAAAGCTAATATCATGCTTAATTCTAGCAATTTAATGACTGTTTAATAAATTTATGAGTAATGGTGAATGAATAAAATCTACTTTGATGGCTTTATTTTAGTCTTATTCCCAAGACTAATTTTACTTTCTATCTTGCTCCAACAAAAACAGACCTTTCTTCTCCACTTCAATTGTTTTTCATCTCCCCCTCCCAAAAAAACTCCAATTATCAACTCTTCCCATTCAAAATTCCTTCTCTACTCTCTATTCCTACTTATTCATGATTTAGTAGCTTCAGGGAAGACTGTATGGTTTAGTGGTTATAAACCTAAGGCTGCCTGAGTTCAAATTCTGACTCCACCACTTGATGGTCGTAACCTCTATGTGCCTCTGTGTCCCTCATGTGTAAATCAGGCTACTAATAGAAACTATGTGTTTTAGTTTTCTGGGCTGCCCAAGCAAATACCATGTGATGGGATGATCTAAACAATGAGAATTTATTAGCTCACAGTTTTGAGGCTAGGAGAAAATTCAAATCAAGCAATGCTTTGTTCCCGAAGATTGGCATTCTAGGGCTGTCTCCTGGCGATCCTTGGCCCTTGGCTTCTCTGTCACATGGCAATGCACATGGTGGCCTCCCCTGGCCTCTCCCTTCTTTTCCTGTTTCTGATTAATTTCAATTTCCTGTTTCCTGTGGCTTTCTCTCTGTCTGTCTGAATTTCATTCTGCTTATAAAGGACTCCAGTAATTCGATTAAGACCATTCTGGAGAAGTGGGTGTAGCTCAAGCAGTTGAATACCGGCTTCCCACATACGAGATCCCAGGTTCAATCCCCGGCCCTGGTACCTCAAAAAATAATAATAATAAAGCATATTTGGGAGCAGATATGGTTCAAGCGGTTGAGTACTTTCTTCCCACATGGGTGGTCCCAAGTTTGGTTCCTGGTGCCTTCTAAAAACAAACAAACAAACAACAACAACAAAAAAAAAAACAAGCAAACAAATGAAAAAAACAACTCAGGGGAGCCAATGTGGCTCAGCAGTTGAGCACCAACTTCCCATATATAAGGTCTGGGGTTCAATCCCAGCCCTGGTACCTCAGAAAAAAAAAAAAAAAAAAAGACCCATTCTGATTGAAGTGGGTCACACCTTAACTGAAGTAACCTCATCAAAATGTCCTACTTGCAATGGGTTCACACCCACAGGAATGGATTAAGCTCAACAATATGTTTTCCTGGGGAGTATAGAGCTCCAAACCACCACACCATGTTATAGGGTTGTTGGAGGGTAATAAATGTAAAGCACCTAGTCTAGAGCCTGGCACTTAGGAAGGACTCAATAAATGTTAGTTATTAGTAAGGTCATCTAAATGGATATAGGTTGTAACATTCCCTAAATAGGCAGGTTCTTTCTTTCCTTCTGTCTTTCTTCCCTCCCTCCCTCCCTCCCTTCCTTCCTCCCTCCCTCCCTCCCTCCCTCCCTCCCTCCCTCCCTCCCTCCCTCCCTCCCTTCCTTCCTTCCTTCCTTCCTTCCTTCCTTCCTTCCTTCCTTCCTTC
>JAKSZT010054341.1:17332815-17379275 GCA_026826555.1 Tolypeutes matacus | reverse complement strand
TTCCTTCCTTCCTTCCTTCCTTCCTTCCTTCCTTCCTTCCTTCCTTCTTTCCTTCCTTCTTTCCAGGCAGTCTTTTCTTAATGATCTTTTCCCAACTCTAGACTTTACCATGTGAGGAGAAAAGAGAAATGTATCCCGAATCATTTTCTCTCGGATCTATCTTTTCTTTAAGAGAAAGAATTTTAAAGTAAGAGCCCAATGATACAGAGATCTACTGTTTCTCTTTCCCCATACAGCAGGTGGTACCCTCTGTATCCCTGAACCTCCCTTCCTGGGTCAGGCCACTTAACAGAATACCTGGAACACAAAATACTGATTGCCAACTAAAATCAAACAAAATAATGTCCAATTTGCTCTTTTTTCTCTCACACTTCTCCCAATGTTTAAATTTTCCCATCAGTCAGTTAATAAATCACTTTGCTACATGTTGCCAAGAGCTTTGAGATGAAAAAGAAAGATGAGAACAGAAGAAGCACAAGCAGGGAAGCAGATGTGGCTCAAGCAATTGAGCGCCCACCTACCACACGGGAGGGGTTTGGTTCCTAAAGAAGATGAGCAAGACAGAGAGCTGACGTGACAGGCTGACGCAACAGGCTGGTGCAGTGCGCTGACGCAACAAGAGACACAAGGAGGAAAACATAATGTGAGATACAACAAAGCAGAGAGCAGAGGTTGCTCAAGTGATTAGGCACCACCCTCCCACATGGGAGGTCCCAGGTTCAGTTCCCAGTGCCTCCTAAAAGGAAAACTAACAGACACAGCAAGTGCAAAACAATGAGGGGGTTGGGAAAAATAAATAAAATAAATCTTTAAAAAAAAAAAAGAAGCACAAGCAAGCTCACAAGTAGTTTATGAGACTCACTCACATAAAACCATTTGAGAACAAGACAGTATATAATACTAGTCATACAGTGTATATGAAAAGTGCATTTAGAATTTTAGAAGAGAGATATCATATGTGCTATAAAAGAGATGGTTTGATAAAGATGGGATTTCGCCCTTAAAGGACTATTAGGCTAGAGAAATAGGAAGGGCAAGCATTTCATATGTGGGGTGTGTCATGAACAAAGACACAGAGGCAGAAATAATAGTAGCAATGACAGTAGGTCCTATTTTGGGGGGCAGCTATTTATTATGTGTTTTGTACCATGCCAGGCCCTTTACACTCATTGTATCTAATCCTCAAAGCAATCCTGAGATTCCAAGGCGGGCATTTTACAAATAAGAGAACTCAGATTTAGAGAAGTACTAAATGGCAGAGTCATGATTCAATATCTGTGCCTTACGATGGAATGTTATGCAGCTGTAAGAAGGAATGAAGTCATAAAGCGTAGGACAACATGGATGAACCTGGAGGACATTATGTTGAGCGAAGCAAGCCAGACACTAAAGGTCAAATACTGTATGAATGCGTTACTATGAACCAAATATATTATGTAACATATTGTTGGATTAAAAAAATTTTTTATATGTATCCAGTACATTTAATTGAGAAATGTAAATATGTATTCATCTGTGTTTACTTTTTAGTTTTTAATTGTTTATATTTTCAATTATTAAATGTACAAAATAAATTAAAAAATATATATCTGTGCCCTAACTACTACATAGGAAGGCAAGGCAATGGGGGCAGTGGGGACAGATAAGAAGGAGGGTAGAAGGAGGTAAACTGGACAGAAGGTGAAGCTAGATTATGGAGACATTGGATGTTGAACAAAGGTGCTGGAGACAACTTGATAGGTAACAGGGGACTATTGTGGATTTTTTGGGCACATAAGTAGCATGACAAACTTCAGAGTTAGATATGATCTGAGTTCAAGACCTGCTGCATGTTAGCTGTTTGCCTCTGGCAAACAGTTAAACTTGCTGAGAGTCAGTTTTCTCACTTCTAAATTGTTTTCAACAGCAGTACCAATTCATAAGGTTGAAAGGATTAAATGAGATAATATTTTTAAAGCTTCTTCTAATATACATGAGGAATAATGAGCATTGAATATACAATAGCTGCTTGTTGTTATTACTACTTTTGCTATTTTCACCACCAATACTGAAACAGTGTTTAAGGAAGATAAGACAGAGAAAAACAGCTAACAGACTATATTTTCTGGAGATCTGTAATGAGATCCTGGTTTGGGGTTCTTGGAATAGAAAGAGACAAGTAGGAATGGATTTGTGAACATAGCAAAGATGAGTCCACAGGACTTTGTGACTAATGTAAGGAGCAAAGGAAAAAGAAAACCCAAAGATTACAAACTTAGGGGAATTTGAGAAGTGTGATAATATGAACAGAAATTAGGAAGTGAGGAAGGGAGTAAGTTTTAGGGGATATATAATGAGTTGAGTTTTGGGTTTTTTGAGTTTGACGTGATGCTAATACATACAAGGGGTATGTAGTAGAAACTTTGGCAAAATGGTTGTCTCTAGATATGTAGATATTTGGAATCATTATAAGTGTGTGTTTATTAGAAAAATACAGATGAGCTTTCTAGCTCCTAGGTCTAGCATAAAAGGAGAAGACTAGAGGACTAAGATTGGCATCTGGGGAGCATGAGACCAGAGACAGGTCAGTGAAAAATATAAAGGAGAGGTGGATGATAATAAGGATCACAGAGTCATAAAATGGGAAAAAGATTTTCCAGAAGGAAAAACAGGCTTACTGCACCCAGAGCTGCTGAGGGGAGAAAAGACTAGGAAAAACTTCTGCAGTTGGTAATGAGGGTAGTGATGGCCCAGAACCCAGGCTGGGTGGAACGAGGTGGGAATCAAAGGCAACAGGCACTGTCCACTCTCTTGAGATGCATATCTAAGGAGGGAACTAGGACTGTGGCTACAGGTAGTGGCATAGCAAGCAAAGGAGGCTATTTTTACTTCTTGGAAAGGCCAGCACCACCAATAAAACTCCAGGTGAACTTCAGTCCCTCTCCATCTCCTACCACGGCACATCTCTTCATGGACTGATTGCTGTCATGCCCCTTTTTTGTTCTGACTGCCACAGTCTTAGTCTGATCTCTATTATCTCTTTTCTTCTCTTGTAGGTCTTACTGTTGCTACCACACTCATTAACTTGACCCATTTGACCCCAATCCCCCCATTTCTGGATCCTATGGCTTTTAACAGTTCTGTCAAAGTTGTCTGTTTCTCTTTCAAAGGTGTCATCATGAATGAAGATGATTTCACCTAATTTATTTTCTTCTGGTACAACACAGATTGATAGAAAAAATGATAGCAATTATTATAATTGTGGGTTTCAGATGACTCCTCTCAAGACATTCAAAGCTCCTTCATCTTATTTCCATCATTCCATCATAAGTTGTACTCAACTGATACCCAACTGCAGTATAAATGGAGCACACACCGGGAATACCCACCCTGCCCCAGCCCATTGGAGTATTTCCTCTTTGTAAGTGATTCTTGGAAGACCATTTCCTTTACAGAACCTATCCAGTTGGATTTCTTTTCTTTCTGCCCTAGTTAAGCATAGGTTGCCCATGATTATTTTGCCACTATCCCCTTCCCAAACATGCTTATTATATATACATTCCATACTTTTAAAATATTATGTACCTATGACCAATGGAGATAGAATTATTCATTGCCGAAGCCATTTCTTATTTTCCTTCTCTTGTTGGTTTTACCTGATCAGCCAGCCTGAGTGAGCACACTTAGCTTCACTTTACATGACCTTCTATTGTACAGGTCGGAAACTGTCTAATTCCAGGTGTCTGGCACAAGTTCTACACTGCAGTATACCTGCTCAGGGTCACGTTACAAATATGTTACACATGGTACTTTTTTAATGGTTTCTATTGGTGAGCTGAGGATAATGATTGTGATCCCATTCATATTCTCCCCAAGTTCCACTTTTATGGTGAAAACTAAATAGTCTCAGTTTCCTTCCACTTTTGCAAATCCACTGCAGTCATCATTAACCTTTTTAGTCATCAGTGGCTGAGTTCCAGTCTTCTTTTTAGAGAGTTTCAGGAAAGACCCTCTTTCTTCATACTTGTTTCTTAATGCTTTTCTACTTTCCTTGCATTTTATTCCGTCTCTAGAGAAGTAAAATGATTATTTCCTGCATCTCTGGTGTTTCAACACTGACTTTATCGCCCCTTCACCCTCATGGGGAGAACTTCTGCAATCAAGCAGAGAATTGCATAAGGCCTGTCCTTTCTCTGCACATGATAAACGGAACACAACTGCAATGACTGGGACCATTATCTATGGATGCTTACTCCTCCGTCCTACCACCGAAATAATCACCAGGACCCTAAAGGGAATTGTGGGTGGGGGTATCGTCCTAAATAAGGTGGAGTCTTTCTGAAAGAAAGGAGATGTTGATGTAATCAAGAGGAAGGAAATAGAGGAGGTTTGTTATGATATGAAAATACAGGGCTCTTAAGCCTTCCAAAGATGATTCATAACTTTTTCATGTCTAGCTAGTGATTGAGCTTAAAATGATTGTACATCTCAAAAAGGTGGAAGATAAAAGCTGACAGGATAAAATTTAACTATTTAAGTCCTGAATTGTGATTTAAACAAATTCTGCAAGTATGACAAAGTGGAGGCTGGCAACAGTATTTGCTGCCACTTTTATTGACTATTGGCCAATAAAAGTATAAGGTCAGGATGAGATAGCAATGGGATGTGACCTCAAAAAAGCCATGGAAAGATTATGCTACATTTAGTAATTGTAATAATTTAAACTGTGTTTTGGTTAGGAATGCATTCAACTGTATCTGATGGAAAAGGTGTTTTACACTGACTTAAACAGATAGCAAGAAGCATGGGAACAGGTGACTGCTAGCTTTGATTCAGCAGCTCAGCAATGTCTCTCTGATTCTCTTAACCTTTCCCTCGTGCATACCACCTCACAGTCACAAAATGACTACTGCAGCTCTGGCTATTGTGTCCAAATTCAAGGCAGGAGGAAGGTCAAAGAATGGCACCCATCGCATTTGTGCCTTTCATTAGGAAAACAAAAGCTCTTCCAGACACCCTCAGTGGCTTTCTCACCATCTAGAACCACCACGTAGTTATTCTTGGCTGCATGGGTGGCCAGGAGAGTCTACCTTTAGATGTGGACAGGAAAACAGGGGTGATATTTAGGTAACCAGTTGTGCCAGGCACTTTACTTACACTATATCTAATCTCTAATCCTCTCAATAACCCTGAAAAGTAGATATTTATTATTTATAACCCTTATTTTACAAATGGAGAAAATTAGGATCAGAAACATAAAAGTAAAATTCTGCAAAGGCACACGGTTAGTAAATAATAGAGCCAGGATTCCAATTCAGATTAGTTTGAATCTAAAACTCTTGTTTCTCCCACTATATCACATGGGGGCTTTGGCAGGAGGAATTGTATTGAACTCTGTTCAGCACATTTTTTACCATTTTTAAATTGAATTATAGCACACATGTAGGAAAGTGTACACATTTATTTATATAGCCTGATGGATTTCCCATCAGATTAACAAAATATTGGAGCATTTTATTTGTCCATTCATCAATTGATGGCTATTTGGGTTGTTTTCACTTTTTGGCTATTATAAGTAAGATGCTACTGTAAACATTCATGTACAAGTTTTTTAAGTGAGTGTAAACATATTTTTAATTTTAGACAACATACATAACATGTTTTTCTTAAAAACAATGGCTCTCCTTCAAACAAATCAAGGTAAAAATTAATGAAGAAGTTCAAGAGGGCATCAGTCCATCTCTCTAAGTCCTGGTGTTGTGTGGATGAAAAGTAGTAGCCAGTTGTGATGACAGGTGATAGCTCAAAGTAATTGCCAAGTTTGTTAACATTTCTCCATTTCTAAACCATCCTTAAAGAAAATCATATACAGGACCACACCATCCTCACGGTAGTCCAGGAGAGCCTCCATACCATCTGGACTCATGTTTTCACCAATAAAGAACTGGTAGTTTTTGAAATTAGCAAAGATGTACTTGATTTGTTCTGCATCCCCTGTCATGGGAGGTTTTACTCTTTCTGGTCTCTGTTCAAGTTTGCCTTTGATTGATTTCATGGAATCTTTGATGTAGTCCTGTAGGCTGCTTTTGTGAAGCTGGTTTCCTGCAAGTGATGGTTCATGGCAACATCAATACCAGTGATGACTGTGCTTTCACCCTCGGGGTCTTTAGGGGCAGCATTTCTACCATGGGCACATCATCAATGTTACCCTCTGTCCTACTGACCACCTTCCCTTCCAACTCCAGATTCAACCCTTCCCATGGCTCCCGGATTTGCAAATGTCAGAGTACATCTCAGCATGGCTGATGAGGTCCTGGTAAATGATCATGATGCTGAAGTGAGATAGCGGCAGTGCTTGCTTGGAAGGAGCCTGGAACTGAGGGTAGAGGGGAGCGGATGGAAAATCTATGTACAAGTTTTGACCAGACATATGTTTTCAGTCGTCTTGGTTATATGCCTAAGAGTGGAATTGCTGGATCACATGGTAATTCTGTGTGTAACTTTTTGAGAAACTGCCAAACTGTTTTCCAAATAAGTTACACCATTTTACACACCAGCAGTGTATTTCTTTGCTTCCTTACCAATATTTGTCTGACTTTTTTATTTTAGTCATGCTAGTGGGTATAAAGTGGGATCCCATTATGGTTTTGGTTTGCATTTCCTTTATGTCTAATGATGTTGAGCTTCTTTCCATGTGCTTATTGGCCATTTGCATATCTTCTTTGGGAAAAAATGTCTATTCAGATCCTTTGCTTATTTTTTAATTGGTTTATTTGTCTTTTTTAGCATTGAGTTGTGTGTTAGTCTGCTAGGCTGAAGAAAGCAATATGCCAGAAATGGTTGGCTTTTACAATGGGTATGTATTAACTTACAAGCTTACAGTGCTGAGGCCATGAAAATGCCCAAACCATGCTTTATCAGGTGATGCTTTCTCCCTGAAGACTGGCTGCTGGTGATCCTGGACTCCTCTGTCACATTGCAAGGCACACAGTGGTGTTTGCTGGCCTCTCCCTTCTCTTCCGGGTTTCATTGTTTTCAGCTTCTGGTTTCAGGCACTTTCTCTTTCTCTGCATTCGTCCAGTTTATAAAGGATGTCAGTAAGTGGATTAAGACCCACCCTGCGCCATGCCTTACTGAACTAAACTAATCAAAAGGTCCCACCTACAAAATGTTCACAGGAATGCACCAGCTTTAAGAATATGATTTTCTGGGGTACATAGAGTCTCAAACTACCACAAGTTGTATGAGTTATTTGTGTATTCTAGATACAAGTCCCTTATAAGATATATGATTTGCAAAAATTCTCTGCCATTCTGTGGATTGTCTTTTCCTTTTCTTGATGATATCCTTTGATGCACAATTTTTTTTTTTACATTTTCCACTTGTAGTTTCAACATTTATTTATGATCTTTTTTTTAAAAAATTTTATTGAAGTATATCTTTCATACATGAACAATAAGTATATAGTAAACAGTTGGAATTTACAAAACAAACATGCATATCATCATACAGGGCTCCCATACATCACTCCATCACTAACACCTTGCATTGTTGTGAAACTTTTGTTACAAACTATGAAAAAGCATAGTCAAAATATTGCTACCAACTATAGCCCATATCTTACATGTGGTATATTTCCCCCAAACCCACCCAATTATTAACACCCTGTATTAATATTAAATATTTGCTATAGCTCATGAGAGGACATTCTCATATTTGTCCTGTTAGCCGCAGTTCATCTTCCATGACTGACAGTCCCCTGCTTCATACAATCCATTCAAAGTGTACAGTCAGTAGCTCTCATTTTCATCACAGAGTTGTGCTATCATCACCAAAGGCAATTTTAGAATATTTTCATCACTCCAAAAAGGAAAAATCCCATACCCCCTTCTCTGCAGTGCGGTTTCCTACTGACATGGCCCAATCAAAGCCTCAATCACTATTTAATCAAGTAAAAGTGAAACCTCTGAATCCAATATAATCTAATATGCCCAGAGGAAAAAACTGGTTTACAAACATAATCTATTTTTGGAATTCATTAACAATATCAAACTGCTACACCCCCTTATACCCTCCTATTTTTGTCCCATAGAATTGAAATAGTATCTTCTTGTCGTTGCTGCAAAATAGTACAATATTACTGTTAACTATAATCCATAATTTACATCAGTTGTAATTTTCCCATGTATCACCATATTCTTAGCACTTTGTAAAAGAAGAGCATTCTTACATTTATACTATTAACCATAATCTTCATCTACCACCGAAATCACTATGTTATATATTCCCTAGATTATTCTCTAGTTTCCTTTCAATTGACATTTACATCTACAGATTACCCCTTTTAGCCATAATCACATTTATACATCAGCAGAGTTAGTTATTCCCACTATAATGTGTTACTACCAATTCATTTCCACACTTTTACAATTAAGCTTATTAATCATGCTGCATACATGCATCAGCTCACATTCTTAACCCACATTCTATTTCCTAGTAATTTATATTCTAGAGTTTATCTCCATGAGTTAACTCCACTTATTTAGTTCATATTAGTGAGACCATATAATATTTTTCATTTTGTGTCTGGCTTATTTAATTCAACTTAATATCCTCTAGGTTCATCCATGGTGTCACATGCATCCAGATTTCATTTCTTCTTACAGCTGAATAGTATTCCATTGTTTGTATACACCACATTTTGTTTATCCATTCATCAGCTGATGGACTCTTGAGCTGGTTTCATATTTCAGCAATGCACAAATAGTTTTAATTTTGTTGATGTCCAGTTTATCTATGTTTTTCTTTTGTTGCTTGTGCTTTTGGTGTCATAGCTAAGAAACCATTGCCTAACTCAAGTCATTCTGAGGATTTACACCTCTGTTTACATGTAAGATTTTTACACTTTTAGCTTTTACATTTAGGTCCTCAATCCATTTTGAGTGAATTTTTGTAAATTATGTGAAGTAGAGGTTCAAATTCATTCTTTGGCATGTAAATATCTTGTCCTACAACCATTTGTTGTAAAGATTGTTCTTTCCCTCACTGAATTGTCCTGACAACCTTGTAAAAAATCAATTGACTGTAATTGTGAGGGTTATTTCTGGACCCTCAATTCTATTCCACTGATCTATATATCTATCCTATGCCAGTACTGCACTGTCTTGGTTACTGTAGCTTTGTAGTAAGTTATGAAATCAGGAAGTGTGAGTCATCTGACTTTGTTCTTCTTTTTCAAGATTGTTTTGGCTATTCTGGGCCCCTTGAATTTCCATATGAATTTTAGGGTCAGTTTGTCAATTTCTTTAAAGAAGCCAATTGGGATTTTGATAGGGCTCAAATTGAACCTGTAGGTCAATTTGGTGAACATTGCCATCTTCACAGTAGTAAATCTTCTGATCCATGAACACAAGATGTCATTACATTTATTTAGTTCTTTACTTTTTTCAATGATGTTTTGTTGTTTTCAGAGTATAACTTTTACCATTCTTTTGTCGAATTTATTGTTAAGCATTTCATTCTTTTTGATGCCATTATAAAGGAATTGTTTTATTTTCATTTTCAGTTTGCCCATTACTACTGTATAAAAATACAATTGATTTTTGTACACTGATCTTGTATCCTGAAACCTCATTAAACCTCATTCATTCTAATTTGTTTATTCTTTAAATATGAAAATCATTAAGATATCAAACATTAAAATTGTGCAAAAATGTATTGTATTTATAATTGTATGTATCCACTGATTCGAATAATTTTCCATAGAAGAGCTTTTGGCCATGTACATTTCAAACCTTATTTCTCCTCCACTAGCCACATATTTCTATTCTGATTTCAGATGCTATATGACATGGTCAGGTCACATTGTCACCTCTGCCCTAAACTTTAGTATCAGGCACTTAGTGAGTCAGCACAGTAAGCTATGCCTGGAAGATATTTGGTTTAGTTTGCTAGAAGTTGCCAAAAGCAGTATTTCAGAAATGGATTGCCTTTTACAAGGGTGATTTATTAACTTATAAGCATCTAGTTCTGAGGCCATAAAAATGTCAAATCAAAGCTTCGTCAGGTGATGCTTGTCTCCCAGAAGACTGGCTGTCAGTGATCCTGGACCCCTGTGTCAAACGGCAAGGCACATGGTGGTGTCTGCTGGTTTTCCTTCTCTTCCGGCTTTCATTGCTTCAGCTTCTGGCTTCTGTGGGCTTTCTCTCTTTGATTCTGTGGGTTTCTTTCTGCTCCTGTGGCTTTTTTCTCTGTGTGCCTATGGGTTTCCCTTTCTGTCTCTCTCTGTATTCATCCCGTTTATAAAGGACTTTAGTAAGAGGTTATGCCCTACTGAAGTTACCTAACCAAAAGAAGGTTCCTCTTACAATAGATTTTATACCCACAGGAATGGATTACCCCTAAGGACATGATATAAGTGTACCTTCCCCTTATGCAAAACATAGTGTCATGCATGTAATATACTCTGTACATTATTTTATGAATAATTTGTTGAAACTTAAAGAAATTAGGGCTCTAACTAATAAATGAGAAAGTCCAAAGAGAATGCCCAGATTTAAAAAAAAAAAAAAACTTAGATGTTCTATGAGCTCCTACTGAGGTGTGCGTAAGAGTTACCTCTGGGATGACCTCCCGACTCTCTTTGAAGTCTCTTAGCCACTTGAACTCATTTGTCTTTACCATTTCCCCCTTTTATTCAGGGTCTTTTTCCAGTTGTGTTGCCAGTTGGCACTTGGGAAAAGTTTTCAATTAGCAATAATCGTGCCTCGGATAAACCTCATTGGCTACGATACTGCCACTGCGCAAAGCTGCCAGTTGGCACTTGGTATTAATCCCTCGTTGCCAGGGAGGCTCATCCCCGGGAGTCAGGTCCCACGTTGGGGGGAAGGTAATGCAATCATATGCTGAGTTTGGCTTAGAGAGAGGCCACATTTGAGCAACAAGGGGGCTCTCAGGTGGCAACCCTTAGGCACCCCACAACTGCAGGCTAAGTCTCATTTACAAGAGCAAAGACTCACAAGGGTAGTCATCAATAATAATAAAAAAAAAAATCAGTGGGTCTTCCTATTATGACAGGCACTGTCCCTACACTCAGAGGACTATTGTTGCTCCCTTGGAGACTGTGGCAGAGCTCTCCAGGCTAGGAATTCAGATTCCCTCATTTATTGTGTGATTATCCACCCATTGTGACCATGCCCCATTCCCCGATTCTTTGAATGATTTTGTATATCTTTCATGTATATTCGGATGAACCAATCCCCAGGAAACCCCCCCCAGACACCCCCCCCAATAATCCCCCACAGTACCCATTGTAACCCTTCTGTGATCCAAATCCTCCATGAACATTTAGTCCATAAAATAATCAAATACACTTACTAGGAAAAAGAAACAAGTGTGATAAGCGTACATGCAAGAGACAAACATAAGGAAACTCACGGGAAAAAAAAAAAAAGAGAGAAGGAAAAAAAACAAATAATCAAACAAAGAACAAAACAAAATAAAATATAATTAGTGGATTGGGACATTCAAAAAATGGGCAAAAAAGCAAAGGAAATGCCTTTTATATATATATATATATATATATATATATATATATTCATTTTTTTCCCCTTTCTCTTTTCTTCTCTCCCTTGTTTCCTTCCCTTTATCACCGTGTTATCGGATGTCTGGTGTGTAGGAGCTCATAGAACATCTAAGTGCCTATCACCCCACTCAGTGGGGTTCCTGAGAGCTCCGGAGACACCCTGGTCCTATATAAGAGGGGATAGCCCCAGAGACTGATGCCTTATCAGTGGGTTCTATTTTGTAATCTGTGCTCCTGAGAGTGACAGAATTAGACGCAAATAAGTCCTCCCTGCACATGGTTCACCAGTCCCTTCTATTCAAACATATATGCGATGCTGAAGTTTTTAGGTATACTTCCAGAGACTGGAGCCTCCCGCTTACCTATATGCCAGGTGTGCATGAAATCTAGGTGGAGCTGCAACTCCTACCCTACAGCTCAATGGACTCATCCAAGTCACCTGGTGAGGAGACAACGATGGGAAATGGCCATCCCAGGGAATGGAGAGGGCCTGCATCTGCAGGCACAAACATCCCACCCACTATATCCATGGGATATAAGCCCTCTCTCACTTGGAGTTGTAGTGGACATCACCATCCCAGTCCCCTCAGGATGGGGGGAAGAACTATGGACTAGAGTGGACTTGATGGTATTCTCTTGTTCACATATGGTGATTCTAGCAATGCAAGAAATTATAACAATGAGGTGGAGCCAGTGGCCACTTGACACTTTTGGGGTAGGGAGGGGACGAGCAGTTGAAATACAGTGGCTTCTTTGGGAGTTGGAGGTTGTCCTGAGTACTGTTGTGGCAACGGATGTAGGCCATTTTAAATCAGCACACACCACTCAGAACTGAGTGGGAGAGAGTGTGGTCTACAGTGTGAACTGTGGTCTATGGTTGGTGGCAAGGCTCCAGGATGTGTAAGTTCATTGAGGGTGGTGGGCCACACTGTGGGAGATGTTTGTGTGGGATGTGGTGGGAGGTGTGGGAGGTTGGCCACATGGGAATCCCAGTGGGTTCCGTGTAATATTTTGGGTAATCTAAGCACCTCTTAAAATATATGTATATATATATATAAATAACATTTTTGTAAGCAAATACACATATATGCATATATATTTATATATCATTTTGCAAATGTTTGTAAGTATTGTGAGAATTTTGATTTTTACCCATAAAAAAAAAAAAAAAAAAAAAAAAGCCTTAAAATTTTAAACCTGGAAATGACTGAGAAATAAGACCATTTTTCTCAAACCAGGATTATGAAGTCACAGGATTTTTGATTGGAGAGCTTAGGTGTCATCTAATTGATTCTTATGCTTTTGTATCCAGAAGAATCACTTTGGAAAGCTTAAGGGGATACTGTAGAGTCTGGATTCCACTCCTAGACATTTTTTAACAAGTAGATCTGGGTGCGATTGATTAAATATCCATTTTCAGTGAGCTCTCCAGGAGATTCTGATGTAGGTAATCTGTGGATCATGCATTCAGAACCCATCTTGTCAGATCCTTCAGTCTATACCCAGTTGTTCTTTCATACTGTCTTCATATTATCTTGTGCCCTTTGAACTGGTAATGAATGCTGGACTGGCATGTAATGGAAGAGGTGGCACTGCCAGAAGGTAAGAGAAATCAGGGAAAACCACAACTTTTGGGCTGTCTTTGATGGGAAATCACTGCATTTTAATCCTTGGGTGGTGGCAAATCCAAACAAAACACTTCACTGGAGATCAGCAAGGAGAGATGGTAGCCTGGTTGGAGAGTATTCTGTCTGGGGGTGACCTCGGGTGGGGCAATCTGTTTCCTTAGAGTGGAATAAATTGTTAATGGTGTGAATCACTTGGCTGTAGTTCAGCTTCCACACTTGGCTACCCTGTTCCTACCAGTTCAACATCTAATTGTCTTTACTGACAACCCCAGGGTTATAATGAGATTGTAACATTAGATTGTCTACTTACACCACAACCCCCTTTTATTTCAGAAAAATTCAACACCATTCTGAATTCTTCAACAATTTAGAAGTTAATCTATGGAGTCTTTCCTGATTTGTCCTTCTAGCTTATTCAGCCTGTCTTCTAAAATTCTTTACAAAACGAGTTTCTGTCTTCCCTGAGATCTAAGTCTGTGGATGAGATCTCAGAGCCATACCTTATTCCTGCAATCTCATCCCATAATCGCTAAGCGGCTACTCACCAGCCTTTTCAGATCTCAATATTTCAGATCTCAATAAAAACTAAGTGAAGTCCCTTAACTAAAACAGCCCTTTCTATCAGCTGTGTCTTCATAGAAGCCGTTTCTATCAGCTGTGTCTTCATCATCTAAGAAGGCAGAAAAGGAAAGAAGCAGTGGGAAGCTACCACTGACTCACCCCTAATTCTGATGAGCCCTGAATTATTCAAGAGCTGTGGAATAGCCATATTTTGTAAAATTTTAGACCTTTCTAAAATATTCTGCATTTCCCCCAATCCTTGTGCATTTTCTGTTTTTATAATTGTCTGGCCAGAACATAGTCTTGAGAACTGATATCCTCCAAGTGATGGAGACCCTGTAGAATTTGAATAAAGGAATAGATTGCAGTATTGTATAGATGTAACCACAAAGATGAACAAATCCCTACCATCAACACAGACATTCCTTATAGTAAAATTCCAGAATTCCTGTCACTAGTCTTTGATAATTGTGCTTTGTTGATTTTGCTACAACATGAACATTTGCATTAGCATTTTACAAAGCACTCTTAAACTGTATGAACTCATTTCACTCACCAACTTTGTGAGAGAGCTAGTTTAAGATAAGGAACCAAGTGTCTGAGAGTTTCAGTGACTCATCTACTCACCTAAAGTCATACAATAAGTGATAGATTGGGGATTGACCCCACCTCCAATGCCTATCCCAGGGCATATGCCACCATGTCTTGTGGGCAATTGCCTTATGTATGATGCCACAGCGGCCATGAGAACGCACTTTGCAGTCCATCAACTACAGGGAGTGTAACTGATCTGTGTCTGCATTTGTCGCGGTCACACATTCCAGGTGCTCCCAGCCAGTTTCTGCACATAGCAGGAGCCCTAGGAACAAACCCCTTCCTGGGAGACATGGGACTCCTCTAACTAGTGACTTTGTCTCCAGGATGTCCCTTGGCCCTTGCCAAAGTTTCTTTAGACTGCGCAGCAGCCAAAGATGCTTCCATAGAACCTTCTTTCCCTCTCCTTCACTGAGGGTCATACTTGTATTGTAGTCTGATGGCTCTCCGAGCCTTCTCCAGCTCCCTAATAAAATCCTTGGGTGCTGCTTCTTGGAGAGCCTAGATTAACACAGCCTATTTCTTCTTTGTTGCTGATTCACCAGCAAGGCCCATCTCTAGGCTCAGTGACCTGAAGGAGAACCTCGTTTTCAGACTCTATAGTGAAGTGGCAGACACACAAAGAAGGGAAAAGATAGAAAGAGTGGGCAAATTTTACATGTGTGCATGCTGATGCTGGACAGAATCTGTCCTTCTACATGAAGGATTCTTCAGGGGAAACTGCCATGGCCATGGGCCTGTTCATATGGGCAGCCTTCTAGAATTGATCAGGAAGAAGTTGTTACTCCTAAGCAATGGTGCTCCAGACAAAGAACTATCTCACTGTGGAAGACCAGTCATTCCTGCTTGGCCCTCTGTACCCCTCTTAGATTTCCAAAAGTTGCTGTCCCCAAGACTTGTTTTGTTGACCTCTGAACTGTTTAGTTTGGGCAAACAGCTATGACGTGTACTTGTTAAAGAAAGAAAAACCCATGTTGATCCTTCCTGATAGAAAGATGTCAGAGAAGGCATTAGCATTCACCTGTATCTGTCATTTGAAGAAGGAACCCATGTCAAAAACATAATCCCATGCACTTGCCTCCGAGTCATGGAACAAGCATTCCATTCCTGTGCACACTCACTCAACACATACTGAACCCTATGACAGACAGGTGCTGGGATTCAGAGATGGTCACATTACTGCCCAATGGAATCACTACCCAGTGTCAGGGAACATGGCAAAGGGGATTGTCAAGGGAGACTCTGGGATTGAGACATCTTATTTACTGAAAACCATGCTTTTTAAACTTGGTAAACAAGCATATTTACCATTGTGGTGACGCTCACATTTTAAAAACACAGCAATTATGTTCCAGCAGGTCACTAATTAATCCAGTATGTCTAGGGAGAACTGGATATGATCTGTATAATGACAGCACCCACATCATCAAGCTGCCACTGCTGGCCCTTCAGGCAACATGAGTTGGTGGTTTTGCTCTGGGGCTGTGATCCTCAGAATTTCCACCTCACTAATTGACAGCATCCTGGAGCACCAAGCAATCCCCAATGTCCTGAGATTACCAGAGGGCAGAAGGCAAGGATTTACACATCAAGGAGCAATGTTGTACAGCACACTCTAGATCTCTGCTGTCAAATACGGTAGCCACTTGTGGCCATTAGCACTTGAACTGTGACCAGTTTGAACTGAGATGTGCTGAACGTGTAAAATACACATTGGATTTTGAAGACAATATGAAAAAGATCTCATTAATATTTTTATATTGATGTATATTAGTCAGCCAAAGGGGTGCTGATTCAAAGTACCAGAATTCTGTTGTCTTTTATAAAGGGTATTTATTTGGGGTAAAAGCTTACAGTCACAAGGCCATAAAGAGTCCAACTCAAGGTACCATAAGAGGTACTTTCCCACCCAAAGTCTGCTGCTACGTGTTGATGCAAGATGGCAAGTGATGTCTGCGAGGGTTTAGCCTTCCTTCTTCCTCTTAAGGCTCCTTGGTCCCAGCTTCTTCCGATCTCAGCTGTAGGCTGGTATAAGACTCATCTCTCTCCCCAGGGCTTGTTTCTTCCCAGGCTCAGCTGCTCTGTTCTCTTCAATAGGTCAGCTGTAGACTATCAGGCTCATCTCTCTTCCTGGGGGCTTCTGCTGTGTCTAATGGGCTGTCTCTCTTCCTCTGTGTTCTTCTTCTCTGTGTGTCTACTTTCATGTAAGAGTCTGTTTTATCAGCCCACCAAGGAGGTGGGACTCAACGCTGAGTTGCACTCTAATGACATGGTTGAATCAAAGCCCTAATCTTAATATAATTTAATCAGATGTCTCAGCTGAATCTAATACAATCAAAGGGTTATCATGCCCAGAGGAACAGAACGGTTTACAAACATAATCTCTCTTTCTGGAATTCATAAATAACTTCAAACTGCCACAATTGGTTACATGTGATACTATTTTTGGATGTATTGGTTAAATAAAATATATTATGAAGATAAACTTTGCCTGTTTTTCTTTTTTTTTTTTTTTTAGTCTACTAGAAAATTTAAATGTACAAATTAGACGCACATTATATTGGACAGGCCAGTTCTAGATTACAAGCTCAGTCAGGGCAGTAACTATATTAGTTTTTGTTCATTGTGCCACCATTTTACTCCTAGAATTTAGCACAGTACCTAACACTGAAAAGAACTCAATAAGTACTTAAGGAGTGAATGAAAAGATGAATGAGCAAATGAACATAAGCTGTTTATTTATCAAAAGCCAAGAAGTGGTTTTACCCTCTCCTTACCTTAAGCTCACATCTGAGAGAGAGGTTGGTGATTTGAAAAAAAAAATCATATCACTGAAATTTTAATCTGCAGCCCTCAACTCCCCTGACTTCCTGACTGTATATGACTGCCTACCTGACAACTCCACTTGGATGGCTAATAGGCATCTCAAACCTAACGTCTCCAAAGCAGAATTCTTTATTTTCCTCCACAAAGTAGTTCCTGCCCAAGTCTCACAGTAATTGGCACCATAATCCACCTATGTTTTCAGGTCAAAAACCTGGAAGCCATTCTTGAATTCTCTAACTTCCTACTTTCCTTCCCCATTATCACCACCACTCAACCCCATCCAATAAACATGTCCTATTGGTTCTACTGAAAAATATATTCCAGATTATATCCACTTTTTCTAACCATCACTGCCACCACCTTGGTGCCAGTTGTATTCATCTCTCACCTGCTCTATTGCTTCTAACTGGCCCAGGTGTTGATGGCAACTGCCATCAGAAAGTCTGTGAGCCAATTTTATCCTTCTGACAAGGACGGAAAACGGATGCCTGATGGACTTTACTGTAAGATGATTTTTATCTATGTTTAACAAATGTGCTTTGATAGAGCACACTAACCATGGGGTGGAAACAGCTGTGGTCAGTCATCTAGACACCTGCCTTCAGGCAAGTCTTCATTTAGTTGGTCCAGATAGAAACCTATCCTATTTATAAAGCTTTTCACAGATGTGGGATCTAGAGACAGCCAGGTTTAGGCTTTGACCATGCCATTTATTAGCTGTGTACCTTCCCCTGGTTGGGGGTTGGTAAGGTAGCGCAGCAAGCATCATCCTCCAGCCTGGTGCTCTTCCTGCAAACTTCCTGGGACCTCACAAAGGATATTCCCCAGCTGAGAGGAAAGTGAAGAAGAACCCTTGCCCTCCACTTAGAACATACAAAATAGAAAAAACAGATTTTTATCTGTAGGATCGTAAATAAAACCAGGGAGAAATCAAATATGTACAGAACTAAACCACAAGCACTATAGTGGTTTGGATATTTAATGAGCTTCTATTGCCACAAATATGAAGGAAAAATTAACTTAGCTTCAAGAAAGAGGGAGCATGAGGAACCTGAACTTTCCACATGCAACATTTGCCTGATCCCTTCCATGACAGGAGAATAGGCACCTCTGACGCTCATCTTGGCAATTAGACTGAAGGTTCTACATCTTCACACCTCCCTCCACCTATCCCTACATTACACCTTCTCCTTGGACAATCCTTAAACAAAAATGAAGTAGATGCCTCAAACAATACATTTCTATTCAATCAATCCTTTACAACTCAAGAGGCTCCCATGAACCCACCACCATCCTTCTAGTTCTTTTTGTCCACTTTGACTCTTCCCTCTACTTCATTGCTCATATCTATCACCAACTCTGGTGTGTTCCTTCAAATATTTCTTAGGCTTATTGAAACATAAGTTCCAGATCCATATAACTGCACTCTCAATGGACCACAAGTTTCCTGGGAGATGGTCTTCTCTCTCTACACTCTTCCCTACTCAATCCACCATGCTCATTTCTGCCAGGTTAATTTTCAAGAAGCACCAGTTCCTTTATGTTATTCTCCTAAATACCAATCTGCCACAGCTCCCTAAGTTTTATTCATTCATTTTTTAACCTATCCACACAGCAGATATTTATGTCAGTCTACATGCTACTCAAATTTGAACTCTTCTGTAGGATTCTTAAGACTTTACCATCTCTCCAACAGGGCTTTGCTCTCATTTCCCCAATTTGGAATTTCTCCTCCACTCATTTTCATCCTCTGAATCCCACTCATCACTCAAGGACCAACTCAAAGCCTCCTTCCTCAGTACTTTTCTGAATTTATATATCGTTTGCCCTCTACACACCACTCATTTGGTTCCTATCCTCTACTGTATTATTTTTAAAAAGGTAGTTACCTTTTCATATGTGTGAGTCTTATCTTCATGGTTAAATATAAACATAAACACTTGAGGGAGATGCTCCCACAATGTCTAGTTGGTAGAGTGCTTTGCAATATGGTTTGATTGATCTACAAACAGAAATATGCTATTCGAGGCATCTATTTTCATTACGTCAGTGAAAGACAATATATGAGGAAATTAGGGATGAGAGCTTTCATTGTTCACACTGCTGTAACCCTGAAGCCTAGAACAGGGCTTGATACATTAAAAGCATTTGTTTTTAGTTTCCTGGCTACAAAATAAATACCATGCAATGGGTTGACTTAAACAATGGGGATTTATTGGCTCGTGGTTTTGAGGCTAAGAGAAAATCCAAATGAAGGTGTAATCAAGGTGACGCTTTCTCTAAGCAGAGGTGGCATTCTGGGGCCGGCTGCCAGCATTACTTTTTTCCTGGCTTTTCTGTCACATGGCAATAAACATGACAGCCTCTCCTGGCTTCTCCTCCTTTTTGTGTGTTCCACTGATTTTCAGCTTCTGACTGCTCCCCTGGCTTTCTCTCTTTCTCTCTCTCCCTTCGGTGATAGGACTAAGACCCATCTCGATTCAGCTGGCCACACCTTAACTGAAATAACCTCATCAAAAGGCCCTCCTTACAAGAGTTCCCATGCATAAGAATGGATTAAGTTTAAAAACATGTTTTCTCTGGGGTTCCTAGCTCTAAGCCTCCATTGTACTCAACAAATATTTTTGATTGAGTAGACAAGTAGTTCAAATACTGGAATTTAAGAACTTTTATAGTCACACTCTAACCTACCTTTAAAGTAATGAAATCCTAGAACTTTAAAGGTAGCATGGACCATGGTAGAATTAGCTTACTCAACCAAAGCATTTGAGACCCAGACAGGTACAGCCTACACTGGAGGCCATTGTCACACAGTTAGTTCATGAAAGAGCCAGAACTAGAAAATTGATATTCCAAGGCCTACTCCAGGCTCACTCCAGTGTCTGCCATCCACCTTCTTTTTAGGGATCAGAGCCATCTTTCTAAAATGCAAACGTGTCTCACCCTATTTATTACTATTCAATGCCTCTCCATTACCCAGGCCAATTATCTAGGCTAGCTAAGAAAAGCTGCATTTCTTCCCCATTTCCTTTTTCTATTCCTCAAACTTCACGCCCTATGCTGTCTCATACATCTAGGCCACTATACCTGCTGTCCTTTCTGCCTGAACGTATTACTGTTCGCTTGGTGATTCTTACCCATTCATCCTTCAAAACTTTGTTTAAGGGTCTCCTCCACTGTGAAGTCTACCATTATTCTTCCACCCCGTGTCCTCAAGAAACAACTAGTTCTCATCCTCTACACTAATTCTAATTCTAGCACTTGCCTCTATCATTGAATAGGTTATAGCCAATTTGCCCCCCTCCTTAGTGGTATAGAATGTGCCACTAATAAGTAGATATTTGTCACTTTTTACTATTCAGTATTCAACCCCCTAACTATTTAGGGGGTCACACTTAAATACCTGTCTTCAACTATAGACAATAAAGCAGAGAGATCGTCTTTGTGGCATAAAAATAAAGCCTGGCAACCAGAAGGTCCTGCCTAGAATTTTTTATTTATTTTATTTGTTTTTTTCACTTTTTAATTTTTTAGGGAAGTTTTAGGTTTATGAAAAATCATGCAGAAAACACAGAGTTCCCACGTACTACCACCATTATCAAAACTCTTCCATCACCCTAAAAAGAAACTCTTTACCAAGTAAGCTTTAACTCCCCACTCCCCACTCCCAAACTTGGTCCCGATAAACTGTGTTCTAATTTCTGACTCCAGGAATTTGCATATTCTATTTATTTCATATAAGTGAGACCATACAAAATTTGTTCTTTTTTTGTGCATAGGTCTTCAAAGTTCATCAATGTTGCAGCATGTATCAAAACTCGATTCCTTTTTATAGCTGAATAATATTCCATTGTATGTATATACCACATTTAGTTTATTAATTCATCTGCCGATAGGAACTTGAGTTGTTTCCATCTTTTGGCAATTGTGAATAATGCTTCCATTAACATCAATGTGCAAGTATCTGTTCGATTCCCTGCTTTCAGTTCTTTAGGGTATATACCTAGAGGTAGGATTGTCGGGTCATATGGTAATTCTATGCTTAACTTTCTAGCTCTTGCCTAGAATTCTGACTCTGGAGAGATTGGAACAGAGACAAAGGAGGGTTGGAATTCACTCGTGGCAGCAGCTGCAGAGCCCAGTTGTATCCAACACTGCGGCAGGAATTGTAGCTCTGGTGGCAACATTCTGCCTAGACTATTGTTAAAAGATGGCTTTGGGTCTTCCTACTTCTTGGCCCTTGTACCATATTTCCAATTTGCCTTCCAGGGAATTCTGGATCCACTTAAAATAGTCACAGTTGGTTTCTGTTGTTTATAACCAAGAAGCCAATTATTTGACATTCATTCAATTCATTGGCAAAGCGTGCTCTTCCTCTCAGACTCTCACAGAAGTGGTAGTGTAGGGGTTTTGAGCATGTATGTTTGCACCAGAACACCAATGTTCCGATCCTTAGGGCAAGTAGTTTAACTTCTCTAACCTGCAATTTCTACAAAATTGGAAAAAAAAAAAAAAAAAAACTCATCATAAAATTAAATTAAAATTCATATAGGATATATCTGTATCCACCTATCTATATATGTGTGTGTGTGTATTCTGAGTAAAAAGTTTAGCAATTACTATTATGTGTCTATACATAGTAGTTCAATCTTTCTCTTAAACAACCCACCACCCTCAACCCTTTACTCTTCCAGAGTTATCCATTGCTTTTCACCTGAACATGTCTTGGACACTTTTGCCCTCTAGCCTTAAGGTTCCTTCACCCTACTCCATTTATCTAAATCCCAAACATTATTCAAGGCCTCCTCAACTGTCACGACCTGAGATGCTTTCCCCCCACCCCATTGATATGTGCTTTTCCTTTTACTTTTTTTTTCCCACTTAACATGCAAATTATGGAACTTTGATGGCATGGACAACTTCAGTAGGAATGACACTCAGAATTTGGAGATTTCAGAAAATTACAATTATTTAAGTCTTCAGTAACCTCTCAGATTATTATCAAAAAGCTAGGTGGTTGGTAAGGTGGGAGCTTAGTACATTCTAGGTGACTGATCGACTTGAAGAGACCACAAGAGAAGACCCTCAAACGTTTTGAATAGTGAGTCCAAATGACCAGAATCCACATATACGTGAGCTGCCTGCATTTTAAGTGGAGAACTGTGATGAAGAACAGCCTGTCAGCTATTTTTAAAAATACCTATTTTTTTTTAGCAAGAATACAAAAATTAGTCCCCCCAAACACCTTTTAATAACCTATAGCTGTGCAGAGTACAATATTATAATCAATTTTATTCAGCTCATGAAAACATTGACATTTAACACATTGAACTAATTTCAAAAGCCCAGTATTCAATGTATTTAGGCCAAAGACCTCTCACTCCATTCTGACTACATAAGAATATCCCTGATGGAGACTCTTGGCTTTGAATTTAACAGGGTCACAGATGAGAATGTATTTCCACAGAGATTGGTGGGTCCCAAACAAGGGTCAAACTGATTACACGGCATCAAGAATACCATGTCTTTTTGGTGTGTTAATTAGGTAAAACATTTTTGTGCTAAACATTTTAGGATAGACTGTATTCTAGGATCAGATAGGCACTAGGTCATCACACTGAGTTCTTTTATCAGATGCAACTCTGTACCGCCTGCATGGGCAGGTGTACACACAAGATGTGAAAACTGAGATTCAGAGAGATTAGTATCAACTAGTAAGAGGTAGAATTAGGCCTTGAACTTTATAAAGTTTTATATAAAACTGTATAGCTCCAAATCTAGTACTCCTTTCACTCTACCAGGGGATCTTAGCCTAGAGACCCTAGGCAACCCATAGAAAGCATATGTGCAATGTTTATGAGGTGAGGACTAATTTCTTTCATCAGATTTCCAAGGTGGTCCATGGCCTCCAGAAGGCTAAGATGTGGGCGAATGGTCACAGGTAGGTGCTAGGCAGGAGCCCTGAGTATAATGGAGACGAGAAGGAGGCCAAAGCAGAAGGGGAGGAAGGCTGCATGTTGCCCCAGTCACCCAGTTTCAACATTGCTCCGAACTGTTTGAGTACTGGTCCAAGTCCTACCCTCCCCACAACCCCATGATATTTATACACAGATTCTACTCCTTTGGGAAACTTAAAACACTGCTGGGTGTGTGTGTGTGGTGGGGGGAGTGTCAGAGAGGCCACAGGGACAGAGATGGGGCCTGCAATTACTCTGTCTTGAGCACTTGGTAATATTATGCCGAATAAGGAGAGGAAAACCAGTGGAGTGCAGACTCTAGAACTGGAATGAGAAACAATTATTAACTAATTGAATACTAAATTGAATTTTCAGGCCACAGGCCTTTCTGAGTGTAAGAGAAATAGAGATTTGAAATGCTGATTTATTCACTTAACAGATGTTTATGAAGTATTCACTGCTACCACCAGGCATGGAGTCAGGAGCTCTGTGTAATATAAAGTTGAATAAGGCACATACTATGTGTGTGTATCTATTTTAGTTTGCTAAATGCTGCCAAAGCAATATAGCAGAAATGGGTTGTCTTTTACAATGGGCATCTATTAACATATGAGCTTATATTCTGAGGCTGTGGAGGTATCCAAATTGAGGCATCATCAGAGATGCTTTCTCCCCAAGCTGCAGCTGTGGGCGATCAGGTATATGGCAGCAGCATCAGAAGATCAGGCATATGGCAGTATCCGCTCATCTCTCCCCTCTCCTCTGAGCCTCGTTGCTTTCAGCTTCTGGTTACAGTGGCTTCCTCTCACCTTCCGTGTTCCATCGATTTCAGCTTCTGGCTCCCAGGAACTTCTCTCTCAGCTTCTGAGTTCCTCTCTGTCTCTGCAGCTTTTTCTCCTGTATCTGTGGCTTTTTATTCCTGCACTTATAAAGGACTTCAGTAAAAGAGGATTAAGACCCACTCTGGGGCACGCAATCTAATCAAAGGCCCTTAACGGAAGTAATTTAATCAAAAGTCCCTGCCTACAATAGGTTTACATGCACAGGGATGGATTAACCCCAAGGACATGATTTCCTGCGGTCCACAAAAGCTTCACAGTGTGTTACACAAATAAGTAATTACAATTCAATATGGCAGTTTCTATACTAGAAATATTATAAAGCATAATGGGAGCACCCCCAGAGAAAAGAAATATTATGCCTAGAGGAATGAGAAGTGATTCTATTGGAAGTGACATACCAGTTCAATTAAACAAACATGGATCAATGCTAGACAGGCGTGGGAGGAGAGGGTGTCTTGGTACAGATTGTCTGCTGTTGAGGAGCTCAAAGCCAAGCCCACAGGCCTATAAGCACAGCAAGAACATCATGGAAAGGCAAGGTGCCTGATATACAGGGAAGCCCAGCTCTGGGAGCAACAAAATTTGCATGTGTATCCTGGAGAAAGTGATGTCTAGTTGGGCTTTGGAGGATAAATAAGAATTTACCAGGTTTCGGGTAGAAGAAATTATAGATAGAACAGCTTTCCAAAAAGAAGCAATAATAGTAATAGCATTGAAGGGCACTCTGTAGGGACTAAGCACTATACAATGTGCTTTGCAGACCTCCTCACAGAACAACCCTTTGAGGGAAGCACTATCACTGTATTTTACGTATTTGCAGATGCATAATATTTCAGATTTTAACACTCTGAAATCAGGATGTTTGGTAGATTGTTAGCAAAATGACCACCATAATTCCCCTTCTTGCACCCATGCTCTTGAGTAGTCCTCTCCCAGGCTGATTCTTGACTCACCATGTGGCTGACTTTGGCCAATGAAACAGCAGCAAATGTGATGCAAGCAGAGGTTTGAAAAGAATTGCACATTGGGGCTTGTCTGCTTTGCTGCACTTGGAACCCTGAGACCACCATTTGAACACTCTTGAACTAGTTTGCTGAAATGGCCACATGGAGAACTGAGGGACCCCAGAATAAGAAGGCCTGCCAACCACAATACATGTGAGTGAGAATATCCTAGAGTAGGCCATGCAGCCCCAGCTCATCCGCTAGCTGACTGTAGCTGCAGGAGAGTGCCCAGAAGATGAACCATCCGGCAGAACCCATCCAAAGAATCATGAGCTAATAAATGATTGTTGTTTTAAGCTACTACATTTTGGGATGTTTTGTTATACAGCAAAAACTAATTGATATAGGGTGTATCTTATAAGTGATGACGTCTTGCAATTATAATGGGCAGCAGTTTTTTCTTTCTCATAGATAGAAAAACTTATGGTACATCATACAATTGATTGGGACTTAGGTTTGATGCAATACGGTAATATATTTTCTTGGTTGACGATTAGAGGGTTACTTGCCGTAGGTCTGTAACCAGTAAGTGGTGGAATGTGAATCCAAGCTGTCTGACTCCAGAGTCATTGCTCTAAACCTGCAGGTAGTTCCATCTAGCTGGAGAGGGGAATGGTGGTTGAGCTGGCAGGTAAGGAAATCAGGGACAGATCAGGAAGGGTGCCTTAGCGGTCCTGGGAAAGCATTTGCATTTTACCAGTTAGCAACGAGGAGCCAGTTTGGGTTGGAAGGATGGGAGACATAATTTCTTTTTGACATTTATTAAATAAAATCCTCCTGCCACCCCAAGAGACAGAAAACAGTATGGAGGCTGAGGCCTGGAAGCCCAGGTCTCATCCAGGCAACTCTGTGTTGGGGCAGAAAGAACTACAGAGCCAGAAAAAGGCATGAGGAATTAGTTTAGGGGAGCTTGTGGATTCTGACCCAGAAGGGGTCACCTCTGGCAGTTACTACCTAGGCAGCTGTAGACTAGTTGTCCCTCATACAGTTTATTAAGCCAATGGATCAAGTGCATTAAAATATAAAAGGGGTCGGAAGCGGCTGTGGCTCAATCAGTAGGGCTCCCGTTTACCATATGGGAGGCCCCGGGTTCGGTTCCCAGGGCCTCCTGGTGAAGGCAAGCCCGCCCGCACGGCGTGGTTAGCTGACCCAGCGAGCACAAGCAGCAAGGGGGGTATAAAATGAATAAATAAATAAAATCTTTAAAAAAAAAAAAAATATATATATATATATATAAAAGGGGTGTGGAGGAAAGGGGGACTCTGATTTAATTAGGGCCATTGAAGACCATGTGATAATTATTAGTAGTTATGGAAAACACACAGTACCTCAGACAAGGGTCAATTTGGTGAAAACAACTCTTCTTCCATACTTCTGGAAGCCCAAAGGAGTTGTACTAGAAAATTTGAGTAGAATCACAATAATGCTGCAAAAATAACTGCCACAGGATAGGGGGCATGATTTACTGTGACACTAACATAGCTTAATTTTCTCACTTACAGAGGACCCTCCTGGACTTAGGATGGACCCTAACAATGTGTTCACATAGTTAAATGTTTCTGCAAATTTTGCAAAAGTAAGATAATTTAACTGCAATCGGTTAACACTATTGCTACTCTAAGTTCCCTCTGTTAACAACCCCTTTCCTTGGTGTGGTTGAAGTAGCCAAGGTTGTTTTTGAAATCCAGCTAAGAGGAACTGGAGTTGAGGATACATTTATATGAATTTAGGGGAATACATGTTTATGGTCCGCAGTAACTTGCATGTGTAGTGCCTTCACAATGCAGAAATGCTTTCAGGACTACTCCTTCACCCTCTCTGCCAGCTCATCCAAGCATCTTGGCAGGAAGGTTCAGGGACAGAGGTTATAACTCCCTATCAGCATGTCCTAAAGCATGGGTAAATATGTGGGCAGTGGAAAAGGAACGAGATTTAAAATGTACATATCCAGAAGCTAGACTACTGAAAATTTTTCCAATCAGCACTGGTTTGAAATTGAAAGCAGAGGATTTGGTTCTCATCAACATCTTGTCAAAACTATCAATTAAAATTTTCAATCAACGATTTTCAAAGAAAGATTGAATTTTTATTTCTAGTCTCTATATAAAAAATTATAATGTAAAAATGGTCTTCCTCCCGACAACCCATGACCCCAGACTAATAATAAGAAAAACATCAGCCAAATACCAACAGGCGGGCATTTTACAAAATATCTGACCAGTCTTCCTCAAAACTGTCAAAGTTATCAAAAAGAAGGAAAGTGCCGGAAACTGTCAGTCAAGAGGAGCCCAAGGAGACATGATTAAATATAATGTGGTATTCTGGATTGGATACTGGGAAAGAAATAAGCCATTTGGGAAAAAATAAGGAAATCTGCATAAAGTATGGACTTTAGTTAAAATAATATATCAATATTGGTCCATTAATTATAATAAATGTACCATACTAATTCATGTAAGATCTTAGTAAGAGGGGAATCTGGCTACATATGTTTATGGGAACTCTGCAATTTTTCTTTAAATCTAAAACAGTTTCAAAAATAGCTTAGTTTTTAAAAAGTCATGAAGCAATTAACGGCTATGCAACCCAAAAAGTAGGGAAAAAAATCATTACAGGGATAGAAAAAAGAATTAATAAAAATTATTATTTTCTGGGGTTACAAATTTCCTAAATTTGTATTTTGCCATGATTTTTATTTCCGTTCTCAAGAAACATTCACTTTCATATCCAAGTTTGTATTTTACTTTTTTTAAAGAGGTCCTCTGAAGTGTACTAGCTTCAGGCTCCACAAAATCTAGATCCACTCCTGGTTGCCATTGTTTACATGTGAGTAGTTAGAGAAACATGCTCAAATCAACAACTGAGTACCTATTATGCTATGTGAAAATACAATGCTAGGACTTGCAGGCGAAGTGGGGCAGGGTGGGAGGGTCTATGAAGATTAATGGGACACAGTGTAGCAGACACTGCAGGCACGTACATTTCATGGAGGAGACAGATATATGCCCAATGTAGATGCAACATCAAAACAGACTAAGCGACACGCAGCCACTGATGCCAACCCTTTCTTTAACCATCCAATTACCAAGGTCTGGAATTAAAGCACACTGGTTGTTATTAATTGATGTGGTTAACCATCAGATGGCCATACTCAAAATCAATAGATATAGAAGATCAATAATAATCACAAGTTTGCAGTTGGCAAGAAGCATGTGCACCAGTGGAAGCTTTTGAGACAAGGCCATTGTCAACTTACCAGTTTGTTCCGAAAAGGATTTTGAGTCTCTTTAGCTTCTCTAGAAGATAAATTAATCAGTTTTGGATAGATGTAGATGGTTTTTTTGTTTGTTTGTTTTTTTAAAGATTTATTTATTTACTTTATCCATTTTAAACTCCCCCTTCCCCATTTGCTGTTTTGTGTCCATTCGCTGGGCAATTCTCTGTGTCTGTTTCCTGTCATCTCTTCTCATCCTTCTCCAGTCTTCACCAGGATTCGATCCTGGAGACCTCTGATGTAGGAGAGACGTATTCTGCCACCTACGCCACCTCGGTTCCTGGCTTTCAGAGCTTTCAGAGCATCTCCTCTTGTCTCTCTCCTGTTACATTATCTTGCTGAAGATGTAGATGTTTTAAAGATTTATTTTTATTTATTTATCCCTCCCTTGCTGCTTGTGCTAGCTGTGCCCATTTGCTGTGCGTTTTTCTGTGTTTGCTTGTCTCCCTTTGTTGTGTCATCTTGTTGCACCAGCTCACCGCACCACACCAGCGGCATGCCTTTACTAGGAAGCCCTGGGAATCGAACCCAGGGCCTCCCATATGGTAAACGGGAGCCCAACCAATTGAGCCACAGCCGCTTCCCTAGATGTAGATTTTGATCTAGCCAGAATTAGGCACAACATTTTAATAAGACCAAAATGAACTGAAAAGAGACCCAATCTTTCATTGGAAATTTGCTCCACTGAAATATACAACTGAATCTTGCTCATTTGGCTAGAGAGATATTTGGAAAAAAAGAAAGTAGTAGAGTGGATTAAGATTTGTTTCTCCCTCTCTCTTAGTCACTAAATGGAACCCTCAGCTATAGAGTCTGGAAATGGCATTTAATCAGAAAACCAAAGCTGTGGATTGTCGGTCTTTACAACACCCTTCTAGGGTAGGTATCATTATTCCTGTCTTACAGAGAATGAAACGGGGCTTAATAAGATTTGCCCAATCCTGAAATCTATGTGTTCTTAACTGTTGTGCAAAATTGCCTCCCATTAGAGTTTCCATCTCATGGCCCAATAAAATAAATTGTGAAAGAACTTGAAACGACAAGGAGAAAAGTCTTCAACAAACAAAACCCACACAAAAAAATCCTGTTAGTGCTGAAAGGGACGTGAGAGATTATTTAGTTCAGCCCCTTTGTTCCAGAAGGGAGGCGTGAGGTTCTGGGCAGTGTAGCTGCTTCCCAATGTCACACAGCCATGTCTGCCAGAGACAGTAGCATCCCAGCTCTGATTCCTGACTGTGTAGTACCACCTTAAAGGTGCAAATCACCTGCATTAAGGGCTAGAAGCCAGGACAGGAGCCCAAGCTAAGAGGAGTGTGCCTTGGAGGAAGAGAAGATAAGCTGAGACAGACAGTGACAACTGTCCACAGAACTTGGAGAGTGCCTGAGGAGATACTGAGGCTGAAAGACTGGATGGAGAAGTAATAAGAAAAAAGGAGAGGACAAAATGATGAAATGATGGGTGCGGAGAAAGAGACCTGAGCAGGGAAACAAAGGATTAGCCAAATGGAAAACAAATACGAAAGTGGAGTCCATTCGTGGCTTTTTTTTTTTTTTTTCAATGGCAGAGCAAAGCTAGTAGGGGATCTAGAACTGAACTGTTACAGGGGCTGCCAGAGTGTGGGTGGTCCTCCCCACCTCTGTACCATGCTGCCCCGTGCCATGGGAGGAGATAATTGCTGATGCCATGTTAGGATGTTCTGGAAAAGTTAGAGAAGCCCACGTAAAGTCCTTAGGATAATACTTGCTGGCAGTTCCTAAAGAAGTTGAATATAGACTTGCCACATGACCCTGCAATACCACTACTGGGTATATATCCAGAAGCACTGACAGCAGTGACACGAACAGACATCTGCACACTGATGCTCATAGCAACATTATTCACCATTGCCAAAAGCTGGAAACAAACCAGGGGTCCATCAACAAATGAATGGATAAACAACCTGTGGTCTATTCACACGATGGAATATTATGCAGTTGTAAGAAGAAATAAAGTCATAAAGCATATGGCAACATGGATGAACCTGGAGGACATTATGTTGAGTGGAGCAAGCTAGACAGAAAAGGACAAATACTGTATGAATGCGTTACTATGAACCAAATATATTGTGTAATATATTGTTTGATTAAAAAAAAATTATATGTATCCATTAGATTTAATTAGAAAATGTATATATCTATTCATCTGTGTTTCCTTTTTAGTTTTTAATTGTTTATATTTTCAATTATTAAATGTACAAAATAAAGTTAAAAAAAAAATACTTGCAGGACTCAACTTGAGCTGGGGGCTTTGAATGTGCCCCCAGTTTGACAGCTTTATACAAAGCCCCTCTGCATGGCTATGCGCATGCTCTGGAGGCAGACTGCTTGAATTCCACGTGTAGTTTTGCCCCCACTAGCATTCACTCTCTCTGTGCCTCAGTTTCCTCATCTGAAAAGGGAGAATATCGACAGTACCCACGTTATGAGGCTTGAAGTGCTAAGAGGAAAGGTAACATTTGGGATGCAAGCCTGAAAATTTTGCGCAAATGGGCATCGCATGGCTGCGGAACCCCTAAAACCTGCACAGCCGGGGCTGAGCAGGGTGACAGGCACCGAGAACTTGGTGGGTGAATATCGCCCTTGAGCAATGCCGTGTCCGCATTCTGCTCAAACAAACCCGGACCTGATCTGTCTCCAGCGCCTTGCGGAAGTCCAGCCAAGAGTCTTCAAGCCAGAGACCGTGAGGAAACCCTGTGCAGGGACCGTGGTGAAATCAGGTTAAAAAAAGGGGTTGCGATGCCAAAGAAAAATGGGGGGAAAAAAGCCCTCTGGCCACGAGGATCCCACCCGGCAGCACTCCGTGCCCGCCAGAAAGTCACCGGGGCATGGGGCTGAGGGTGCAAGAGGCCAAAGGGGGTCTCCCGCCCCCTGCGGCACCGCAGGCCCGCCAGCTGCCGGAGCCTTTCATTTGCAGGCACTAAAATTGACCCTTTGCCCCATCTCGGCCTCGGCATGAAGACGAGGGGGGCCCGGGCGGCCCTCGGGGCCCCTGCTCGCCGCCTCCCGGCACCAGCGGGCGGGCAGCCCGGGCCCTGGACTCCCAGGCCGGGGGGCGGGGCCTGCGGGGCGGAGCCAGGCGGGCGCGGCACGCGCACTCGCAGCGCCCTCCCTCCGCGACCGCAGCCGCTGGGGCGCAGCCAGCCGGCGGCGCCTTAAATAGCATCCGGCAGGCGCTGGGCAGGCGGTGGGCTGCGGTGACAGCCGGCGGCGGCGGCGGCGGAGAGGCTCGGCCCACGGGGGAGGTGAGTGCGCCCACCGCGCCGAGCTGCCGCCTTCCCGGCCGCGGCGCTGCTGCGGGCGCGGGGCTGAGGCTGCCTCGCCCGCCGGTGTCGTGGAAGGCCCGTGAGCCGCCCGTCGGCTCCCGGGGATGTTCTGCTTTTCCGGCCCCTCCTCTGCGGCTCTGCTTCCCTCCGCCGCGGCGGCTTCCTGTGCCTGAGCCGCGGCTGCCGGGCCGCGCGCTCGGCGTGGGCGCGGGGCCGGTGAGCGGCGGGGTCTGGGTGGCGCGCGAGCCGCGGGATCGGCCCCCCTTGTTCGTGTGGCTGCGGGGACCAGCCCCGCCGGGGAGGCTTGACGCCGACCTTCGGATGCTGCGGGGCAGGTGACAGTGGTCTCCCGGCAACGGGCATCCCTCTTGCTCGGATGGGTGGCAGGGTTTGAGGCGTGCTCGGATCGCGCGTGGAAGCATCCGAACCGGCGGCGTGATGGGGCGGTCCCGCACGAGCGCGTGCAAGAGGGTCAAAGGCAATAGCCAAAGCTGGTTGCCATACGCAGAAATTCTCGCGGTGTCTGCGGAGGAGTGCGTGAAGCCGCTGCACGAAGGCGTGATGGGAGTCGTTGATTTATGTTTTGAAATGAGGGCGCAAAGCTTTTATCCATCACCTTGCAGCGTAGACGAAGAGGGGTGGTAGACAACTTGAATGAACACGGGGACAAGACTCTAGAGAGACATAGATGCTCCCGCTAATCAGTGTTATATTAGGGGTTGCAAAACCCCTCCCCACTCCACCCGGTTTCAAGGTGATGGAGCTTAAGAGTGACCATTTAAAAAGTGCTCTCCGAGTTACCCCTTTAAGGCTTTTGTGTGTGTGTGTGTGTGGGTGCAGGAGTATCCAAAGTACTTTGACCATCGAAGCCCTACCTTTAGTCTTTTGACCTTTGCTTAGCCTGCTCAAATCTGGGCGTTTCTGATAGAAATTTTACAACCTGTGGTTATCACAATAAGAAAGATTATTTGCTTAAAACAGACAAAAAGTCAACCGAAAACTTCTTCTTATTGATACTCTGTTTTCAGGTGGACCTGGCAGGTCAGGCTGCCCAAAACTTAAAAGCTTGAGTTGACAGTCTATGCTGAGTGGCTTGAGAAGGTGGAGCTTTTTAAGGAACCTTTGCTTTATATCAGTTTGGAGGCAAACAGTGCAGTGCAGTAAAGTGGAAAGCAAACAGGACCAGGTCTTGGGAGACATTATGTCTTGTCCTGGCTCAACTGGGAGAATCATTTCCCAGTCTGAGACACACTCTTTATTTGTGAAAAGATTGCATTAGACTAAAGTTTTTAACGAGCTAAAATTCTGTGACTAAAAAAAAAATCTTTAAAACGAGCACACCTCATACCCCCCATTTAAAATAATATAGACATATTGAAGACCTTCGTTTTTTAAATTGACTGTAAATACAGAAGTTTGTTTAAAAAAAAAAATCACTCTTCGCCTACAATTATAAACATTTTGACATATTTTCTTCCTCTATTATGCATATTTTGGCAATTTTTTTTTTATTATTGCAAGCAGCCTGATTAAAAATAAATCTCTGGGTTTTAAATTTTTTAATATTCAAGAGATAGGTACATGTGATAAATGCACGTAGGGACAGGTATCTATCCATACCAAACACATAGTTTTCAGAGCTACCTCTTTGCTTTTGAGTGACATTTGGAATAATTGAGAGTGCACCAGCATGCCAGAGTGTCACACTTGACGTCCAGCTCTTGGACGTCTAACTACATCTTTAGTTTTGCTATAGCTCTCTTGTGGAAAATGGATCTGCTTTTGGGGGAGGCATTCCGGAGAAGATCAGATTGTCTTGTCATTACAGCTGGTAATTTCTCTTCTCTCTCCTTTCACTTTTCTGGAAAGAGCAAGACTATAGGAATGCCAGTAATTTCGAGGTGTTTAAACTCAATAACCTTATTGGAAAGTATAGTTTTTAAGGTCAGTGTTTATGGTATAAGTTTGCCGTTTAAAACAGATGTCCATTATTCTTTTGTGTTTATTCTCTTCCACCCAAATTCTATTACGTTAGAATCCATCAATAACATTTTGTGGACAGCCTTGCTTGGAGGATGCAATGCATAAGACTCCTGTTCTGCAGAATACAAAAGAACTTCCTTTAAGGAACTCAGAGCTGTTGGTGACCTAAGGCCTTCTCAGGCTTTATTCTCAGGCAGGCAGTAGTCAGTCAGGAGGTCAAATGAAGGTGCCAGAGTTTTTGTTGAAGGTCATCAGTCTAACTCAAGGTGGTCAGATGAATACATTACTTTGACTCTCATACCTGGAGAATAATTCGTGTAGTGAATGCAGCTGATCTGAAGCTGCCAGAGGTTCAGTTTGAGTTTCAACACACTGGTACTTTAAGGAGCTATGGAGAGTTTTAAAGAAACACAAGCTGTGAAGTAGTAGCTGGACTTTAAGAACAAGAAAGTAGAGGCAATTTTACCAGTGTTTGGGGCAACGACTCTGAGATTGACATTTTGTCACCATGTGCTGACATAAAATGCAGAATGCCAGCTATTAAGAAATTCTAAGTTGTGTAAACCTGGCATGATGCAAATTTGAGGCAATTGCCCCTACCCCAGTGACAAGAAAAGGCTATCCCATAATCTGAGTTATGTTAATTCTTCTGATTTTATTACATTGACAAGTTCTTGACTGTGTTGGAAGCACCATGGTATTCAGTAAGTTGTAACCCATGTGGAATCAAGAGGGAAGGATAAATTATGGTGGCACCTTCCTTGAGGCATGACCGGCTTGGAGGGCTGTGTTTTGGATAAAAACTTATATATAGGTGAGTGAGCCATCTGCTCCCCTGTGCTGCCTGCCTCACAGGAGACAAATGTCTTACCTGCAAACTCTTAAGATTTCAAAATTGGCGGCTGCATGTAGGTACTTGGATTAATTCTCTTCATGACTTAGTTGCCAGTCTTCAAGTTTTAAATAAAATTTTGAAAGCTGTCTAATATCTAAACCACAACTATTTGCCCCAATAGAGCTATATTTTTTTCAGATTATAAAAGTAATCCAAGCTCATTGTAGAAAATTTGGGAAATAAAAGAAAAGAAAAAAAAAAAAAAGTCTCCCAGAGATTAAATACTATTAACATGTTGGTGTATGTCCTTTCATTCCTTTTTGTCCCCCTAAATATATATATATATATATATATATTTTTTTTTTTTAAGATTTATTTATTTATTTATTTCTCCTCCCCCTCCCCCTGTTGTCTGCTCTCTGTGTCCATTTGCTGTGTGTTCTTCTGTGTCTGCTTGTCTTCTCTTTAGGTGGCACCTGGAACTGATCCTGGGACCTTCTGGAGTGGGAGAGAGGCACTCAATATCTTGTGCCACCTCAGCTTTGTAGTCTGCTGTGTCTCTTATTGTCTCTCCTCTGTGTCTCTTTTTTGTTGTTGTTGCATCATCTTGCTGTGCCAGTTCTCCATGAGGGCCAGCACTCCTGCACAGGCCAGCTTGCCTTCACCAGGAGGCCCCAGGAATCAAACCCTGGACTTCCTTTATGGTAGACGGGAGCCCAATTGCTTGAGCCACATCCTCTTCCCCCAAAATGTATTTTTTTTTTATTTTAAGCATATATATTTTCTGTTGTCATATTTGAGAATGATTCTCATTTTTATTTAATTTTTTTAAATTAGAGAAGTTGTGGACATGTAAAAAATATAGCGTTACCATATTCCTTCCCAGCATATATTTTTAATTGAAGATTAAAATATATTAATCTTTTAATATATTTTAGTGCTTTGTGAACATTTTTCTATATACATGTTCTTCAAAAGATGAGTTTTGAAGATGAGTGCTTTATATGCTCTGTAGGATTTGCCATAATTTATTTACATTTCTCCTATTATTGGATATTTAGGAACAACTGTTTATTTCAGAATACTTTACCATGCTTCTTATATATAAAACTATATCTTTTAAAAAAATTAGGACATATTCTGCTTTAAAACTGTTGAAATTGGCAATGACTTAAAGCTTATTTTTATTAATGAATGAATTTTAATGGACTTTTGGGTTCATATGTTGTAATCAGAAGTGCTGAGGGGTGTGGCCGTAGCTCAGTGGTTGAGTGCCCGCTTCCCATGTACAAAGTCCTGGGTTCAATCCCCGGTACCTCCTAAAAACAAACGAAAAAACCAACTCTCATTGGGGAGTGGATGTGGCTCAGTGGTTGAGCTCCTGCTTGCATGTCCTGGGTTCAGTCTCTGGTACCTCCTAAAAAAAAAAAAAGTATATCGTAGTTGGAAAGATAAATCCAACCGAGGTTAGGTCATAAAAGGAGGGAATGTGGATTGCATTTTAGGACATTTCCTCAGTTTGAGAGGGACTTTTGATAAATGTTATAGATATCTGTCCAGTCACATAGAGTTTGGGCTGCTTAGAAATTGGCACTTTCCCCTCAGGTTTGTTGTGGGAGAAAAGTCTGGGTAAAGAAGGCCAAAATACACCAAGCACCATTTTTTTTCCTTTATTAACCAAGATAAAGAGAAGTTGGCCTCCCAAAGCTGGAGGCCATAGCCCGAGGCTTAGGAACCTGAGAGGGATGAGAGCTTCATAGTATATGCTATTGTTTTCTTTGCTTTACAGGCTTTAACTCAGTCCACTTAACAGCCTTTTAAGGGCATCATCCTAATATTATCCCTATTTTACAAAAGATAAAGAATCAGATACAAAGTAAGTTACCCCAACCAGGCAGTCTGGCTTCAGGGCCTGGGCCTCTGATTGCTTGGCTATGCTGCCTCTATAGAGTTAGAAAGATTCTTAATCCAGAAGGACCTGGAGAGTTCCAGATCATCCACCTGGTGGCAACACAGAAGACAGAGCTGGCTCTCCTTCTTTAGTGTCACTGCTCCTTGACTTTTCCCCTCTTGTTCACACTCTGTCCCACATTGCCCTTTTGCTCCACCAGAGTGCTGCATCTGACAACAGGTTTCAAGATTCAGCTTGATTCAACGAGTGATGAGAGCACTCGCTACACAGCTTTTACTTTCTAGAGAACTAGAGAAGTAAAAAGGCTTTGCGTGCCCTAGGAGTGGGTGTTGTAAGACTGGACAACAACGGAGACACATGACAAATGCATCATATGTGCAAAAGGAAGGGAGTGCGTAACGGAGGCTCAGCAGAGGTGGGGGAGCACCGCTAGCTGAAATCGGAGATTGACCACACCTTGGCACATAAGTTTGCCTTCTGGTGCAAATCTTGGGAACTTTTACCAGAAACCGACCTTCTCAGCATGTTCTAGCCCATGTTGAAAAGTTTTTAATACAAAAAAAGTCGTATGGTGAATGTGCAGGGTTTGAAGGTACAGTGGCATTGTCCAGCAGTTATGGCACCCTTTTTCCCAGTGAAAAATTTAGGCAATAAATAAAAGCAGGGCTACTGTGATTGAAGTTGTGGGTGGGGGTGGGGTGGGAATCCCAGATCCCACGGACCTGATGGCTTTCTCTTTGTCCCGGATGTTGCCTCTGAGGCACTCAGAACAACCCCAGAGCCCCAGCACACTGTTTGAAATAGTCCACCCCACCCACTTAACTGAGGAAGCAACTATGATGCAGGGCAATGGGGTTTCTTAGTCAAGATAACACAACTGGTCTGCCCCTTTGGCCATGACACACCATGTAGTTGGTTACTGGCCCTGTGTCTGTCGAGGAATTGCTGGACCTCCGTGCTGTTCTTGATTTGTGCCCTGAAATTCTTACTGTCAACCACCAGATAGCACATATTCTAACTTACTTTCTGTACAGTATTGCCCAATATATGCCTGTTACTCATTTCTTCCTTTCATTCTTAGTATCACCACCAGAGAGTCTCTTACCTCTGGTTAAGACATGAAGGACCTTCGTTAAAACAGGGAGGTAGATGGAGGAGGGGTGATGGTTATTCGTTGTCCTGATCAAATCCCTCCTCTTCTCTGAAGTCTTTATTTAGCCTGGCTGCCCTGGGGCTTCTACAGCCTGGTTCCAACCTGCTGTTTCCCACCTGCTGTTTCCCATGCCTCCCCCAAACCACCACCTACTGGGCCTTTGGTAAAGGCAACTCTGGTGCTACATTGAATGGTCCCTGTACCCCAAGACTATGTGAGCTCTCTCTTCTGCCTGAACTTCCCATGTTCTAGAAGGAACTCCAGGGCTCTGTCCTCATCCCACCCTCCCTTTTCATAGCCCTGTTCCTCAGAGGCACTTTTCCTGAAATGAGGCTCACCTTTCCCAGACTCCAGATCACCCTGTGGAACCGTAAGCTGACATTTAGCTGGGATGCCCCAGCAACCACACTGGTTGTTAAAATACTGAAATACTCCTATAGTGGTTAGGAAGGAGCTGCTGCCCCAAGTGCCCCATCCCCAATCCAGAAACTGAAGGGTTAATGCCTGGCCCAGCCAAGGATCTCCTGGCCCCTGTTCTCCTGCATTGGTCTGTCTTTTCTGGTTGGTTGATACCAGTCCATACTACTTATTAAGAATTTTGAATAGCATCTCCACCTCTGTCCTGTATTTGCCTTTCCACGTGTGTTTATCTTGCTTCTCCACACTGGTACCTCAGCCATGCTCTAAGCTTTGACACGTAGAAGACCTAGTCCTTGTCATTTCTGTGTTTTCAGCTGCATTTAACACAAGGCCTTATTGGTAGTAAGCATTTAATCTCATGGAACGATTGATGGACACTAGAAGTGCTGTATGTGGCCAGATGTCCCATAGCAGGGGTTGCTGGCAAGAATATACATTTTAATGTTCCGGATTTGTATATTCTGATACTGTGCAAAGCTGGGCTCCTGTAGTAAGATCAAAGCAGTGACAATCTATAGCTGAAAACTTTTGCCTTCAATGGGTTGAACGTTGTGTTTCGGAGTCTATGTGAGGTATTTTTTTTTTTCAGTGTAGTTTCAGTCAGGTTTGAGAAACAGGTGGTTGTGGACTTGTGGGAAGTAGGAGGGAAGGACATAGGTGTCAAATTCTAGATAATCTTACTTAATTGTATTAAGTATTACCTGGTATTCCTAGGTAAAGTCATACCTTTCTTTTCTGTGCCACTAGTGAAATTGTCAAATAGCTGTTTGTTCTCTCTGTAGAACAGTTACCCACATTGTGCCTCAGGCAAGCATCTGCGGTCCCTCAGAATGTGAAGCAGGCACCTTGAGTAGAAAGCAGTCCAACCGAGCAAGCACTCATGAGGCCAGGAGCCGAGGTCCAGAGCTGTTTGGCCGGGCAGCCCAGAGTCGCAGGGTAGGATCTGAAGACAATGCCAGTCTGTGTTTTTCTATCCTGACACGAGTCAGAGATAAGTTCCACTGATGCCAGGACCTCTTAGCGGTCAGGCAAGCGGAAGGTCCTTGGCTCTTGGATCTGGGGTTCCCAGAACAGACCTGGCCTTCTCAGGTGAGGCCAGCCCTTGATTCTCCTTCCTCCAAAACAGCTGACTAAGTCCATTTGGCCTTTCCTACTTGGCCAGGAGGCAGTCACCAGCAGTGTCCCCTGCCCTCTCCAACACTCTTTGATGGTGAATATATTTGTCTCTGTCCTTGAGGTTACAGTCACTTTGCAGGCTTTGGCAGGCACTGTTATTGGGCCTTCTGGGGGAGACAGGTTTTTCTGGGTGCTCCAGTTAACAGTGCTTGCTGCCCAGAGTGGGGACCTGATGGAGACTCTAACTAGGCAGGTACACAAAGTGGCTGCAGGTCCTGCTCAGCAGACTGAGGGTTAGTCTCCAAGATGGGTGGTACGTGTACCTAGGGAGTAGGCTAGACCATCCATTAGGGTGCAGGGTGGAAATATTCAGAAAAATATTTGTGCAGTAGTACATATATAGTTTATAAATAAATGCATTAAAAATTTAGGGTTACATTTATTTAATACGAATTGTAATGCATTATCAAAAATTTAGAGAACCAGAAAATTAACTCCTTCTCTACCACTAGTGTGGCAAGAAATCTCTGAATTTTTTTTTTTTTAAAAAGGAGAGAACTGTTTGTCTGTTAAAGGGGAATAGAGGGAAGCGGCTGTGGCTCAATCAGTAGGGCTCCCGTTTACCATATGGGAGGCCCCGGGTTCGGTTCCCGGGGCCTCCTGGTGAAGGCAAGCCTGCTCGCACGGCATGGTTAGCTGACCCAGCGAGCACAAGCAGCAAGGGGGGGATAAATGAATAAATAAATAAAATCTTAAAAAAAAAAAAAAAAAAAAAAAAAAGGGGGAATAGAAACCACTGTCTGAAACTGGGTTGTGATTCATGTCAAAATTGGGCTCGGACTTTAGAAGAGTCAGGTTAAATCCAGAGTAGGTTTACCTTTAGACCCAGAACCGACAATGTAGAAACCTCATTTGGATGGGGATTTTTTTTTTAATTATAGAAGTTGTGGGTTTGCAGAACAATCATACATAAAATACAGGCTTCCCATATACCACCCTATTATTAACAACTTGCATTGGTGTGGAACATTTGTTAACAACTGATAAGAGCACATTTTGATAATTGTACTATTAACTATAGTCCATGGTTTCACTTCAGGCTCACTGTGTTGTGCAGTTCCATGGATTTTTTTTTTTTTTTTAATTCTTTTTCTAGTACCATACATACAACCTTAAACACCCTCTTTTTACCACATTCAAATATATAATTCAGTGTTGTTAATTATGTCCATAATGCTGTGCTTCCTTCACCACCATCCATTAGTAAAACTTTTCCATCATTCCAGATAGAAACTCTGTACCTTTTAAACCCTAACTACCTAGTCTCTATCCACAGAAGGGGTGTTTTTTCCCTCTTCCCTTCAGCATGAAAACATTCACCTATGAAGGCAGTCTCAAAGGCTTCAGTACTTGCCAAACACAGCTGTTCTTCGGTTCTGCCGAAATGCTGTTACGCTGAACCACATCCAAGCATTAGCAGAGCTGAACTATAGATCCAAGCAGAGTTTGGTGTAAGCTTCAGTTGGTGAAGCGTTTTCTCCCAGATTCACTATTGTATCTCTTGTACCTTAATGTGGATAGGGATTTTATTGCCATTTTGTTTTGTTCTGTTCGCAGTGCTTGGCATAATATTTGCAGACTAAATGTATGGACCTTTTTTCTTTTTGGGTTGACCACTTCAGATCAATATTTAAGTTGCCTTTCTTTATTTAAACCTTTGGGAAGTTGGAAGGATGCAGTATACGTGCCAGCCAGTTTTATTCTTCCACAGATGGCTTCCCAAAGCTGTAGGATCATAGAGCTGATGGGGCCTCAGAAGTGTCACCTGAATCATAAGATGTTTGGGATTTGTTTTAAAATTGTTTTAAAAAATGCATTTTAAATAAAACAATGTTAGCAAAATATTAATCATTATTGAAGCTGGGTAATGGGTCCATGGCCGTTTATTATGCTTCTCTGTCTGCTTTTGAATTGATTTGGGTATTTTCATAATAATAATAAAAAAAAATAAATGGAACGTAAAAGGGAATTAGAGACCCAAAACTAGTGCTTCTGTTTCCAAGCAGTTAACTGCCAAACCAATCTCTTTTTACATTCGTCCTCTTTTTTTAAACACCGGATCAGTATTCTATAATCCTCTGCAATTTATTAGATTTAATTTTGTTTTTAGGGCCAGTCACCTCTTCTTATAGTTAACTGAACTCTGTGTAATTTTAGTTCATGTCCCGTGGTTGTCACCAATACCCTCCTTCATCCCTCCACATTCAGTGAGCCAAATCCTGGTTAACCTTTTCTCTATTTCACATGCTGCCCCTTCCAACATCACGGAGGTCTTCCACATAGCTGATGAAATTTGGAGGTCAGAACTGGCCCTTCTGTTCTTTAAAGGCTCTGTTCAGCCCTGAGAACTGCACATGAAGATGTTTTATAGGCTCCTTTCATCTCTGTTTTTTAAAGTAACAGCAGTTATGTGTTGAAATCTGACAAAAATTTTCAAAAGTGGATTTCTCCCAAACTTCTGACTAGCTGGTCTTCCCCTCTCTGGGTGGCAGTCTTGTCTTGGAATTCTATCTTCCACTTCCCCTACTTGCCTGTTCTGCTAAGCCATTTCTCTAGTTTATCAGTCACTCTGAAACCTTGATCTATTTTAAGAATTGTAAGTAACTCTACCCAACCTTGTGTCTCTTGAGCATTCCTATCTAGATCACAGATAATTTGATCGTTGTAACCTCTCTGGGCTGCTGGCCCTGTGGGCTCCTTGAGGACAAGGACTGAGTCTCGCTCTCCGTCTCCCACACCCGTGCTTTCTGGATGAGAGTGAGCTTTTTCTTAGCCCATTGACAAAGGGAGAGAAGCAGAGTCTCCTTGACCTCTGCATGAGGACGCTGCTAGTCCCTAACTGGCCGGCCACTCCTGCCAGCCGGGTGTCCACCCTGCTTGCCAGCACGCCTGGCTTTTGCATGTTCCCCCACCCCCACCTGTCTCTGCCTGTTTGGATTTGGCCTGGATCCAGACTTGGCCCTCCCAGCAGCCCTCCCTCCCATCTCCAGCCCATACATAGTATTTTCTCTGTCTGCTAAATGCCGGCAGCTCACTTTTTCCATTCTCTTGTATGATTAGTGCAGGTGTGTTTGTCTTCATTTCTAGCCTAACCTCACTTAAGACAGAGAAGGCACTGCTAGTGCTTTGTCCTTACAGAGAGGACCTGCTGTTTGGAAGGGACTAAGGAGTTTGTTGCTTTTTCCCCCTGTGATTTTCAGGCTATTATTTGTTTATTTGCTGTGGGGTCGGTTTTCAAATGGACACCTACGTGGAAGTTGCTCACGTAGCTGGTCATTGGCCAGCCAGAGCCCAACACAGGGTGGGCATTGAGGGCTTAGATGGTTATTTCCTTGGAGGGGGCTTATACGCCATCTGTTGTTCTCTTATATAGATGGGATGCCACCCTAATTCCTTTCTGAAGCAGGTGGGAAATCCATACATACAAGAAGAAATTAACCGACCAGCCCTAGTTACATCTTCTTTATCTTGAGAAATTAAAAAAAAAAGAAACACACACAAAAGCACAGCAAAGCACAAAGAATAATAAAATAATAAAACAGTCACATACCCATTGCATAGAATGGATCCTTTTTTAACATTGATTATGTTCTTCGTATGTCCTGCGGTTACCTGGGTTTTCTGAGTGTAGGTGGAATCCTGTTTCTTTAGCTCTGAATGGCAGGCTTTCCTGGCCCTCCTTTGCCTTCTCTAATACAGTCTTGGAGATGCTCTCATCATATCCGTGATGGAAGGTGCCATAGCTCTCTTCTGTGCCTCCTCCTTTCTTGATCCTGCAAAGATGGAGGAGATTGTTCAAGATTTTGCAGCTCATCAAAGAATGTGAGCTTTTTAAACCTGAGTTTAGTATTCTTTCCATGTTTCTGTTCTGTCTGTTTTGGTATTCACTACTGGAAAATACTGGCTTTGGAAAAAGCACCTGAGGGAACCCCAGGACTTTAGATACCTTCTGTGTGTATAGTCTCGAGACCCTTGGAGAAGAAGAGTTCCTGCCTGGCTGTGGTTGAACTCTGCCTATCCTAAAAGGACCTTTGATCCCCTTTCCTATTTCATTATTTTCCCCTTCTCATAGTGGGGCCACTTGATTCAGGGTTTACTTTGTGGTTCATCCCAGGTGGAGAGTCTGTTCTTCTGGATTATTTCAGGGGCACAGGGAATTTTATTACCTTCTCTAGCTATTATCATAACAGGCTCTGCTTGTGTTGCCTAATACTTGTAAGACCGCGGTGCCTTTAACATGCAGATGTAATTAGGACTCTTCCCAGTGCTGAATGTCAACTGAAAAAACTTGCCTTATAAGATGTATGGGTGGGAAGCTTAACCTACAGAAGCCTCTTCTGTCTTGGTTCTGGCAGGAGAGTCGGGTCAGCCTAGCAGGCTGTCCTCTCTTCAGCAGCTGAGGTGAAGTTCATTGACCAAGTCTGTCTGTTCTTTCCAAGCCTGCTGCCTTCTGCAGCACTGGTCAGTAAACTTCTCTGCCTCATCATGATGTATATACAGAGATCACTGATCAGCGTTAAATCAGTATTGAAGACAAGTGGAATAATCTCACTTCTCTTGGGAATTTTTTTGAATGGAAACTTTTCCTCTTACATGCATGCCACTAAGACTTAACCTTGCTGGCCCACTCAGAGGCTTCTACATGACCTGGATTGTCTCCATAAAGCATGTTCTAACTATCAGGATCCTTTTCCCAGGTGGATATACATGAAGGTCCTTGTATCTGTGTGCAAAGAGGGGAAGGTGAAGCATTGCATGTTTTTCGTTGTTGGTTTTGGTCTGGGACTGTTCAGCAGATCCTGTTTCCAGCATTTCCCTGCATCCTAAATGGCTACCCACCTAGCTCTCTCAGCGTTTCTGGGAGTGTGTTCTCCTCACCAGTCTTGCCCATTGTGTTCTGGCTTCTGTGTTAAAAGGAACACGGTCTGCTTTGGAGGCTTCTCTTTCCTGACATAGAAAACTCACCCATAGAAGTTGCTGTGGGGCCCTGGGTTCCATCCCTTTGGACTATTTGCTCTTCTACTTAAGAAAGGTACTTGTTTGATCTCTCCCCTTCTCCATGGGCAGCCTTAATTTGTTTTAAACTAATCAGCAGTCATATGTCTAAATGCCTTTCTAAGTAGGAGAGAGGACCTTAGAGTTGACAGAGTTCTTGGGTGGCACTATACATAAGTGAAACAATTGGACAAAAATATAAAACATCGTAGGAGATATTTTTATGTAGTCTTTAAACCAGTGGCTTGCAACCTTCCCCACACCCCTTAAACTACCTAGGATATTTCGCTTTTACCCATCTAGTACACTGTCTAGAATTTTGATAACTCCTTTCTCTTTCGAGAATCACTCTTCTGTGCATACACCCACCAGGGGCTTGCAGTAGAGAAATGGTCAGAATTACAGAGGATTATTCATGACTCAGTAAATATTTATTAAGCACCCGGGCAAGGCAGTATGTTAAGCATCAAGGTCTTATAAAGATGGATTGGAAGGGGTCCTGACCCAGCAGGAGAGAGACGTATCTGTGTAAGTATTAAGTACCACGTACCATAAATACAAGGTGGGAGGTTATATTCGTGGAGTTCAGAGGAAGGACTGAGGGATTCTAGCAGAGATGATCATGTAAGAATTTATTAGAGAAAGTAGCTTCTGGCCTATTTTGATAGGATTTGTACATCTTAAAATAGTGCTAGGGAAGGAGCACTGTAGGTGATTTTAGGGAACAATGAGGGATGGGGGGAAATGCAGAGTGGTACTGGAGTTATAGGGAAGACTTTCTTGTAGGAAATGTTTTGTGCTGGGTATAGAAGTGCAGGGAGGGGTCGTGCAGAGCCGAACGTGAGATAGAGTGCATTTGCTGATGACGCTTGCCTGCAAGGCTGTGTTGAGGCCAGGAGCCAGCAGGTTGGCTTGCCCAGAGAAGTAAGGGGTGAAGCTGCAAGTTCTTCTATCCATGCCTGATGCAGGGCTTCCAGAACTCTGGAAAGTAGGACTTGTAGCTCACAAACCACTTTCCTGCCTTCATTTCTCTTTGTTATCCCACCATTCTTTCTCCCAGGCTCAAAAACCCAGCCCTCCAATTCCCTCTCTTTTATCCATTATGTCCAGTTATTTACCACATTCTGGCTTTTTAAAGCACTGTGCACCATGGGCTCTTTGTCATCAGCGTCATCTACCCACTTCGTATAGATTCAACTCAGCGTGTGCCTGGGTCACAGTACTTTGCCCTCCAGAAGTTCCCAGGCTTCGACTTCAGACCTGGACCTCTTGTTGCATACTTTTGTGGAGCCAGGGCAAGACATTTAACTTTTAGCCACAGTTTACTAATCCTCAGATTGGAGGTAATAACTGCATGCAGTAAGTATTCTTATGAAGATTACATTCACTCATATGTATACTTGCTTAGCACAGTGCCTGAAACATAGTAAGGACCTAACAGTGGGTTGGGTTTTTTTTTTTTTTTTTTTTAAGATTTACTTATTTACTTTATTTATTCCCACCGTCCCACCCCACCCCCACCCCCCATGGTTCTCTGGTCTGTCTGCTCATTGTTTGCTCACTTACTCTAGGAGGCACAGGGAACCGAACCCGGGACCTCCCACGTGGGAAGCGAGTGCCTGAACTACATCCGCTCCCTGTGGGCTGCGGCATCTGCTGGTTTATGGCATCTGCTCGTTTAGGCGTCTATTTCCTTGCGGCGGGGTACGGGCGTCTGGGCACCAGGACCTCCCATGTGATAGGCAGGTGCCCATCTGGTGAGCCACATCTGCTAACCCAAACAGTGGCTTTTAAAGAAATAATCTCAAACCAATTTCCCTGAACACCTTTCTTCCCCTCTCCTGACCGCTTTAATCCTGTCATTTGTTCCAGATTAGTTTGCCCAATATACTAGAGGTGGGGTGGGGAGTTACTTCTGATAGTCTCGTTTCTGTCCCTTATGCGTGAAGTGTAACTGTTTTCTTGGACTACACACATCCTTTGAGGACCACCTCAAGGTTTGCATTTTCAGTGCAGCTTTACCTGAGAGTGTGTGATCTCTTTCTTATCTTTTGCACTTATTGCCATTTTGTCATATACTCTCTTGTCCACTGTTTTGTGTTTGTGTTATGTATTTTACTTGGAAACCTCATGAATGGAGTCTGCAAGTTTTTCTCAGTTTGTACTTTGCAGTGTTGCCATCTGAATATGCAAGAATGCATATGCCTCAGTATAAGGTGAGATTTATTCCAAAACTCTCTTGGTCCTCACGTTAGAGTCTTACGAAGGCTTTTATATTACAAATGTTCTCTCAGTTATTTTATTTTGGACTTTAGCATCAGGTAGAGAGGCGCTTTGTTCTGGAACGCACTTCTGTAAGTCCTAGTTTAAGGTCATTATAAAGGCCGGCTAGTTAAATTTTACTTTTACTAGTTAAATTAATACTTTTTCTGGAA
>JAKSZT010054341.1:17278291-17332805 GCA_026826555.1 Tolypeutes matacus | reverse complement strand
AACACACTTCTGTAAGTCCTAGTTTAAGGTCATTATAAAGGTCGACTAGATAAATTTTACTTTTTCTAAGGCAAAGACATTTAACACTAGCTGGGTAATTATTTCTTGGGGTTTGACCATACAAAGACAAGTGATGGATATTATTGTAAAAAGCTTTTAAAAATCAATTTAAAAAACAAAATGTGATGTTTAGTTGTATGAATATGGATACATACGGCAAATATTTTAAACTGTTCTAGCATTATACAAATGTGTTCTTGTGACCTGGGGAAAAACATCCAGTGGTAGCATCATATATGACTTCAAAAAATGCTTCAACTTAGACAACTAAAATGGAAGAGAAAAAATAAGAAGTTATACCATGGAAAACTGCATTTGAGTCCTTGAAAGTGGCTTTAGAGGGGAGTAGATGTAACTCAAATGGCTGAGTGCCTGCTTCCCATGTATGATGAGGTCCTGGGTTGAATCCCTGGTCCCTCCTTTAAAAAATACCTTTAGAGATTCCTAAGACATTGCTTGAAGATGATTATTCAAAGAATCTGACTAAAAAACTCATCAAAGTTGACTAGAACCCCCGCCCCCAATATTTCTAAAGTAATTAATTTTGTTTTGTGACATATGTAGCTAAACGAATAAAGAAACTATTATAAAAGTTTAATTGTTCAAGTTGGCCTCATTATATTTGGGAGCTCCTTATTTGGGGGACAATATGGTAGTTGAGGCCTCTGGCCAATATGAACAGGTGAGCTATGGCCCTAATCCAACTGGTTTGAAATTAATATGGCTTTATACCTGCTTTTAAAAGCTTTGTGTCCCACTCTTTCTCTGCTAGATTTGGGAAGGATGGACAGGGAGTGGTTTAAGCACAGAGTTATTCAACTTGAGTCAAATATTTCAGTAAATCAAGTTTATAAAAATGGGGCAGCTCTGTTTTGTTTCTTTTAAAAAAAAATCTTCTTGGAAATTGAATTGGTGATTTTTAGGATGACTTTAATGAAAACTAAGTGGCTTCATTAAACTAAGTGGTTTTACTATGCTTAGTTGGGAAAAAAAGCCCTAACGCTGTGGGTGGGAAAGATTAATTCCCTGTGGAACGTTTTGCTCACTGTGCATGGAATCCCAAATTTACCCAAATGGTCTTTCTCCTTCTCATGCTCAAGAGCGACCACCATCAGGGAGCTCTGTATCAGACGGGGTTTGACAGTGACTTCTGTTTCCTCTCTGGTTGTGAGACTGGCAGCTCTGTGGTGCTTCTGTACATTCCCCCTGTAGGGGTAACCTGACTGCTCTTTTGGTTTGAGAGGTGATAGTTTAAGCAAATCTAGCTTTAGGGGACTTTGCCAGCCAAGGTTAAGGAGCACGAATCCAACAGTTTTGGAGCAGCACATTGAAAGAACAGCAAACGGTCTGGCTGCTGCTCTCTCATTCCTCCCCAAAGCCTGAGCTTTGCCCGGCCAATCCAGGACAAAGGGAGAGCTTTCAGCCTTCTGTAAATAGCCTATTGTACAGGGGCAGGAGGCGGAGCAAGGAATGGCAGCCTCTTGCCAGCTTCGTCTGCTGCTTTAAGGAAAGATGTCAGGATCTCTTCATTTGCTGCTGCTGGGGCAAGGGTGCTGGTTGTGTGGGATTGTTTGAGGCTGCATTCCTAGTGAAATAGTCCATCAAACTGCTGTTACTTAGCTAGTTGGAAGCTTGAGGAACTTTACAAGGCAAGAAACATCCAGCTCGGCCGTTTGGGGTTTATAAACGGCATGAAGAAAATAAAATGCAAATGTGAGTATAAGTTAGCAGAATTGCAGGGGCTGTGTGTGTCTGTGCACACGCGGGCAACCTCTGGAAATGTGTCCTTGTGGATCTCCTCAGGCCCCGAACCACTTTTTTCATGGTACGAGCAAAACGCTAAGGGGTGACTCTTGGTGTACTGTGGGCCTTGAACCCACGTGTTCAGTGACCAGGGTAAGTAGATGGAATAAATACTAGCGTTGATAAGAGACCTTGAGAGTTGAGGTCAATTTCCGAAGCTGTGCTCTCACAGTACTAGGGAGTGTGTAGTGCTGGAAGGACCCTTAGAAATTACCTGGGCTCCTAATCGGGTGGGCTGGGGGAGACGTGCGCCCTAAATGCAAATGATTACATGGTGTTCTCTGTGGAAGGGGTCAGTGGTCCCACAGAAGTTAAGAATTGTTAAGCATGGGTTTAGAATCAGGTTTGTGCCTCAGTCTTGACAGACACCTTGGGGAAACCGTTTAAGCCTCTGGCCTTGGTTTCCTCGTCCGTAAAATAGCCTACTCGGTTGTGGTGCTCAGATAAGTTGCAGAATGTGAGTCTTTCCTAAACACCAAATAAATGCTGATTTTGCTGTTAGCTCTTCTGTCCGGAGTTTGGGCAGACAGGTACCAGGACTGAGGTTTTCTGACAGTCATGCAGTCCAGTTTTTATTACCCTGCCCTGCTACATCAATTTCTATCCAGAGCTATTTAAAGGCAGCCTCTCTCTGGTTGCTTTACCCTGGGCTTATGCCAGATTTCCATTGTTACAATCCCTGTCATTCTGTGGTTTGAAACTTTAACTTAGAAAATTGAAAAGACCCAACTGAGCAAGCCCACTTTTTGTAGATGCGGGGAGGAAGGATGTACAGGAGTAGCTGTAGAGGAAGGAGAAGCTAGTTGTCAGTAACCTTGTACATTCCCCACAGAGAAATACTGGCATCTTAAGCCTTTAAACCGATTGAGTCATATTCTTAGCAAACAGCAGTATGATTTATATGCCTTGGCTATAACTTCCTGAGACAATGATGTGGAAATCTGCTTTTGAAAGGATAAAAAAAGTAACTAGAACGCCATTGAAATAATTATACAATCTGTCTTTGAGTTTTAACCATTTATTAGCAAATCTTGATACTTGTTAGAAACGTGTTAGGACTGAATCTTAAAGTGTGATGTCTGGGTTCATCTCCGGCATTTAAAGGTCTTTTACGGTGTCTGACTTTCTTTGAATGTAGGTCTGCCTCCATTTTTAAACACCTCATGTACTTTCTCTTTAATAGCAGCTAAATAGAAGAGAAAAGATTTAGGATGTTATTAGTGCCATGTTTAAGAGTTGTTCTTTACATGGATCTAAATGAGATGAGTTGTTGGTTTAGTTCTTTATTGCCTTCCTAAATAGACTATAGTTTTCCTATGTACCACATTAACCAATTTGTTTAGTGAGGTTCATTTGCAGTTTGTTACCTAGCTGCCAGCTAACAGGCATGAATTAAATTGCTGTAGCTTGCCATTATCACACACTAAAGATAGAAATTTGGCTCTATTTAAGCTCTTAGTATTACAGATTAGTATCTAATAAAATGTTCCTGCATGTGTGCTAAGTCTAGAATTTTTAATAAGGTTTTCTTTCCTAGATGTATTAAACTTTCTTAGTATAATGGTGCCTCTAGCTTGGCTACTGCCAGTGCTTAAAATAGAAAAATTAGTAACCTGCTTATGACTGTATTGGTTTAAGGAGTAATGCAGAAAACAATTATTTAAAATGCTCGCACAGGAGCATGATTCTGTTAAACGGTCACTGTAAATTTGTGCGATCTAGGTTTTATGGAAATTATTTCGGTAACTTTGGAGAGAAAAGAGAGAAGAGCATGGGTGTGTGCCTGTAAGTGGGATAGGAGGTGGTATTCAGGCCTGGAGTGCTGTGGGGTGATAAAGACAATTGTAAGAGAAATGATTTGAGGGGAAGGTAAGTTTGCACATTGTATTGTGGAGTTGCATTGCATTTGTAGATTTGGAATACTGCTTCTGAAATCTGACCGCTTAGTTCCACTAGAACCCAGGCTTGAATTGCCTGCTCATCCTTAAAGTCTTGGCATAAGCATCAGTTCCTCAGAGATCACTGAATCTTAAAGGTGGTAACACTTACCACCCTTTGCAGATATTGCTTGTTTCATTTTGTGTCCTTCCTCCTAAGCAGTTAGCCCAGTGAAAACCCAGACCATGTCATTAGTGCCTTCCCCTTGCACATGGTATACACTAGGTGCTCACATCTGTTAAATGACTGGAGTAACTCAATTCCTATGAATTCATCCAGAGTAAATCTGCTGTGAGTATGCTCTTGGCAAGCTGCTTCTCTCTTGATCTGTTTTGTGTTGGCTAGACATACCACCCAACATCTGATCATCCATTTCAATGGTTTTAAAAAATATGCCATTGTCTCTTCTTATTGGAAAACTGTGCAGAAAGAAAACAGTGTCTGTTTTCATAACTGGCACTGGCAGTGACACTAACTGATGCCTGTCCCTGCCCATGGGTGGAGCAGTGGGGTGACTCTGCTTCCAGCTCCTCATTGGCCCACCCATCTTCCATCCCTCTGTTCTCCTGGGAAGTCAAGGATGGATTTTGTCTGCTAGTTACCTTTAGCCCACTGGGCAGCGGCATAGGACTCCGCATGTGACTGATGCCCTGAGAGACCTTGGCAGGCCGTAAGCACCAGCTGAGTGCTTCTGACCACACCCCACCCCCACCCTCACCGCCTTTTTCAGTTTCTGCGGCGGAGTCGGAGTGTCGCCTAGCAGTCAGCCGTTGATGGCACAGATGGTGAGTGGTTTTGTAAGAGCTGGTGCTTTCTTTCCAGATTTAAACCTGAAGAAATTTGCTTGTCTGTTCCTTGTTTGTTGTCAAGTCAAAACCTCGAAATTCCCAGTGTACGTGTGCGCGTGCGTGTGTGTGTCCACTTACGCGGAGCTGTTGTAGCACAAGATTATGTGAGCTGAGCAAATGTATTACGTGGGCTCCTGTCACATCGATGGCCACTAAAAATTTTTAACTTGATACTCTGCTAACTGGATTTCAATTTAAACAAAGGATTTCTATATTTGAAAAAAAAATTTTTTTTTTCATTTTTTGTGACCTAACTATTAAACAGAACTATAGTAAGTAGCTCACAAATACCGTCAGAACTTTTAACATTACCAATTGTTACCTTGCCCAGAAATTTTTGAGAAAAGTCTTTCAGATTATTTACTCTTATTTCTTTCCCTTTACCACCAAACTTTAGGGCACAGTTACTCATCAATAATTTTCTAATTAGAATTATTACTATTTACTAGTTTTTACTCTGCTCTATAATCTATAAATTGTAATACATTCAATTTGGGGCTTTAATATATATTGGTTTGTTCATCTAATTTTCCTCTGTGTTTTGGCTTTTCAGTTTTATCGTAAACTCCTTGTGGGCAAACATCACTTACTGTTCTGCACTCAGGACTAATCACAGAGAATTGATAGAGGAAATAATAATTATACCTGACATTTATTGAGCATTTTCTGGCATTTGGCACCATTCCAAGCTCTTTAGGTGGCTCATTTGGTCCTTGTAAAAGCCCTATGTGATAGGTGCTATTTTCATTTCCTTTTATAAATGAGGAAACTGAAGCACTGAGAGGTGATGTAATTTGCCCAAAATACTACAGCTAATGAGCTGGAGAGGCAGGATTTGGCTCCAGAATCTGGGATCTCAAATATTCTTCTGTACTCTTTCTGAAATACTATGCTGTAATCTCTTTCTAGATATTTGGTGGTTGATTAAAAATTTATGTAAACCAATTAAAATGTTTTTAGCTGTAATATCTAGGGGAACATAAACAAAAATGATTTTTTACCAGAGTAGTCACCTACAGGTTTCCCAGCATTGCTATTACTGCTTTTGTGGTGGGGAATGGAGAATGGAGAGGATGGGGAAGGCACATTGACATTTAGGTCAGCCTGATTTACCAGTGGGAGAACTTGTTCTAGGATCTGCTGGGAGAAATGAACACTTATGGCCCTTAGATGGTTTGGGTTTGTGCCTCTTCACTCTTTTCCCCATTAGCCACGATGAAGATATTTGCTTGGGTGGAAGAGAACAGACATATCAGGGAAGAAAATGGAAACTTACTCCACTTATTTCAACAATTTTATGGCAAGAATTCTTTACAAATGAAATCTTTTCAATGTAGTTAATGACAGCTTTTCCCAAGATAATAGAGAAGTAGAATGAAAATGAATTCCTAAAATGTTTTTAGAAAAAGGAAATTTGTCAGGCCGCAAGAGATACCTGGGCCGTTAGACCGTGGCATCAATGCCTTGGCTGGTCAGCCAGCCGTGGAGTTAGATGGCTGACCATTGGGAATTGTAGAGGCGCATGCCTCCTCTCTGGAACGAATGTGACATTTTTCTCTTCCAACAGAATTCTGCTTAGAGAACCACTGGCATAGGACAATGGAAGCCCACGAGTTGTTCCGCTATTTCCGAATGCCAGAGCTGGTTGACTTCCGACAGTACCTCCGCACTCTGCCGAGCAACACGCTCATGGGCTTCGGAGCTTTTGCAGCCCTCACCACTTTCTGGTACGCCACGAGGCCCAAAGCCCTGAAGCCGCCATGCGACCTCTCCATGCAGTCCGTGGAAGTACCCGTAAGTGGAGGGGCTCGCCTGCCTGTGGGTTTTCTCTGCATCTCCCCAGACGAGTGAAATCCCATTAAATGCAGCACTGATGGAGATCACAACCATGGTTAAATGTTTGTTCATGAGAGCACTTTGTAATCAGAAATGCAGTCAATAAACCCAAATTGTTGATCACAATAAACGGAAGTAGAGGCCAAAATATTGGGCAAAGGGTCAGTGAGGTGGTGTTGGTTGGGTGTTCACCCACAGTCTCACTGAGGTTCATTCCAGAAATCACATTGAGGTAGGCCCAGAGAATTCCGGGACAGGAAAAGGGAGACACCGAGTCCCTGCTCTCATAGGGGGAAGAGAGTTGTTAAACAAATGTTATAGAAGGAAGGATTTGTCTTGTGGCATATCTGATTCTTTAGAACATATCTCCCAGCTGTTAAGAGGAACTCTGGGGTTTCACAGAGGATAAGGCTGGACTGGGAACTTGACAGAATAACACGGCTGTAGAATTTAGGATAGGCGATGAAGAAACCAGGGGCAAGGTTGAATTGTTGAGTGTCTGGGTTGTATAAGACTTGGGCAAACTAAAGGTTGTCTTCTGATAGTTCAGAAAATTAAACCAGAACATACGTGCCATAATTAGGGCTTCATGGGTGGGATGACTTAGGGAAACCTTAAAACCCTTTCAGAAAGATTCTTTCTTAGCACCCCTGCTCTGTCTCCTTTCCCTTCTTTCCTCTTTTCTCCTCCTATAATCCAGATCGACATGATGGCTCAGAAGAGACTGAGAATTCAGAACAAATTCTCAAGGGTTGCACCAGGTTTACTTAAAACTTGTTGTCTTTTTTTTTTGTGTATGTGCTGTATATCCATGTAGCACACTCAAGAAAGTTCTGAAACTGCTTTGTATCTGCTCTGTACTGTTGGTGCCTTCTTGGTATTGTACCCTAAAACTCTGCATAGATTATTTAGTATAATGGTAAGTTAAAAAATGTTAGAGGAAGGTTTTATTGAGAATCTGAATGTTTATTCCTTATAATGTTAAAATTTAACATTTATTTGTGGCGTTTGTGATTTGGTTAATCTGAATGACAAATCCAGCCCTTGTGGAAAACGTGAGAGGTTGACAGGATCAAGCAGTTGAGTACTCATTGCTGCTTCAACTCTTCACCTGGTCTCTGCTTTGTGGTTGCTGGCTTCCTCCTACCTGTGTCAGAATTAATTTTCAGTATTTCTTATTTTCCACATATGCACAGGAGAACAAAGTGTCGTGAAGCACGGACTTCGCCCCCTTTACTGCTGTATAGATTTGGAGGTGAAAGGTCTTCCCTACTTTTTCCTAGGCTGGGTCCCACAAGGAGGAGCGTGTGGCTGCCCTTCCAAATAAAATCTTGTCCTGTTAATAGCTATTTGTTATTTATGGTACTTCAGTTCCTTGTCTTGTTCTTTGTCTTGGATTCATTGATGTGAAACTCTCAGCATAGATAAAAGATATGTCAGTCTAATGTATACCAAATATAAAAATATAACAACTGAACTACTGTTGTGGAAAGTTGGCCTTACACTTTTTTTCTATTTAGAAGGTAAAGATGACAAAGTATCACCTTAGTGAATCACATGTCAATAATGAGTAGGACTTAACTTTTTCCAACAGTTCTGTGAGAGGCTTGAGCAAGCCTTCTCTTCTGGCAGAGCACATGATGTATCACCACCGGAGCATTGCCGTAGCTATGAAAAGAATCATTGGCAAATGTAGAGTGAAGACATTTTTAATTTAGCAGTAACTTTTAAAAAATGCCTTATTCTTATTATATTAGAAATTGTGGGGTCACTTACGATGTGATTTTTAAGTTTCAGCTTAGTATAAAGTCATTAAATCTTAATTAAATAACTCTACATGTTCTCTGTAGAACAATGTAAAAGTACAGAGAAGCAAAAAGAAAATTAAAATCACTCGTAATTCCAGTACCTGGTAAGTAGCCTTCCCGATTTTCCTCTTTGCTTCTAGAAAGAGATGTAGCTCCCATTTTCAGAATTTGTAGGTCTTAGGTATAGATATGGAACTTTCTCTCCCTTTTTGGAAAAAGGAACTTAAAATTGCAAATATGTAAGATTAGCTCTGGAGTTAACGGTGCTTGGTAGTTAGAGATGCTCACTTTCATCTGACCAGCATTGTTATGCAGACTTCTACGACAGGAAGGTGAACTTAATTCATTTCATTAAGTATTGATCAGGAAGCTGTATGTCTGGCACTGTCCTAGGGGCTAATCACCAGAATAAAATGGTATCACTTTGTTCCTGCTTTGAAAACAAGTAAACACTATTTACCAGTCCCTGTTCTCACCACCACCATCCTCAGTCTCCGCACACACAATTTGTACCATGCTGCTCTTTCCTGTAAATGTTACATAGGTAGTGAAATGAGAGGAGCTCACACTTTTTGATTTGGCTGCATCTCATCACTTCCCACAATGGCTGTTTCCCAGCTACACTTTTTCATATATATATGTATATGTATATATGTTACAGCTTCTAAATTCCTTTATATATATATATATATATATATATATATATATGTTACAGTTTCTAAATGCCTTTTAAAAATTGGCTAGTAAAGCAGATGTTAGCGCTTATTCTATAGATCCATGATTTGTGCAGGAAAGACAGTCAGTGAAGACATAACTTGTAGAATGGGACGGAGAAGCTAGAGTTAGGAACAGAATCCAAAATGTTGTATTTGTTCTTACATTCATGAGCCTGGTTTTATCAGGACCCTATTTAGAGAGCCGTGTCCCTGTGTCTGCATTGGCAGCTCATCAAGCTGCTGCAATGATTTGATGGCCAGCCCTTCCCTGTACGTCGGGGAGGAACTTTGATCTTACAAAGGTTTTTGCTACTGCTGCTCTGTGGCTTTGAACAGTGGATGGAAGTGAATTTTTTTTTTTAATCTGTTTTCACAAGTGATATGAAAGCTTTCCAGTTTGAGCTTGTCTCAACCTGTTCTTTGAGATTGAGGTCCCCTGGGAGAGATGATTTTCACTGGACTGACCTGCAACCATTTGAGACTGGACAGGGCCCCTATATTCGTGGTTGCATTTAAGGGAGGTAGGAGAGCATGTTGGAGCTGGAAGGGGCCAGAGGACAGAGAGATGTGGCAGGGGCCTGGCCTGGCTCCTCAGTTTATGCCAAACAGCCTTGAGCAGGTACACTTGGCTTTGCAGACCTTCAGATTCCCTATCTAGAGAACAGAAGTGAAGGTACCTTCCCTCTCTCGGGGTTGTTGAGAGGACCAAAGAAAACACATGCAGAGTGTCTGCTCAGCCCAACCTAGTGTTCAGAAGTCATTTACAGGTCTTCTTTCTTTCTTTCTTTCTTTCTTTTTTTGAGGTACTGGGGGCCGGGGAATGAACTCGGGACCTTGTATGTGGCATGCCAGCACTCAACCACTGAGCCACATAGGCTCTCAAGGTCTTCTCTTTTAACCTTCATATTCTATACTTGAGAAAACTGGGTCCAAAGAGGTGAAATGAATCCAGACAGTGTTCTGCTCCCTTCATTACATAGTTGAAAATCATATTATAACTAGGATTCTGAATATTTCAACTAGGATGCCTAAGGGTAATAAGAAAAACTTGGATCTATCCAGATAAATTAGAAAAGTCACTGGCTAGAACTTCGAACTCAGGAGCCGGTGCTTCTGAAAATGGATATGTGGGCACCTGAATCCAAAGGTAGATCCCAGTGATGGGTGAAAGTGGAAGGAAAAAAGGAACAGGTGTGATAAACAGAGCCCAAGATTCCGCACTCAGGTTAGAAGTATGGAAGTGGGTAGAGAGCTGTCAAAAGTTGGGCAGGTCCAGGAGCAGCAGCAAAAGCTGGTTTCTGGTGAGCTTCTGCCCTTCCCGAAAGCCCTCTACTGCACTAGGCCAGGTATAGATTGGGCCAGAGTGCAGCCTGATGCTGATGAGGTTATAGGCCCACCAATCGTTGAAGGAGGTGGTAGAAAGAATGTGTGGAACTCCTGCAGTTGATGTGTACTGTGGTATGCACATTGCCATGGCTTACTTCTCTAGGCAGGAAGGAAAGGTTTTGGACAATTACTACTAGATTATAAGGTACTTAAATGAAAATTAAGGGATTTGTTTTGTTTTTATTTTTAATAGTGAAAGTAAATTATAGAAAGTAAAACTTTTTTTTAGACCTTCAAGTCTGTATTAGTCAGTGTTCTCTCAGGAAACGGAATCAACAGGAGATATCTGTCAATAATATGAGATTTTATAAGAGTCTCCCATGCGACCATGGGGATGCACAAGTCCAGGTTCCGCAGGCAGGCTGCAAACCAGGGTCTCCGATGAAAATCCAGTGAAAGGTCCTTGATGAGTTTCTGGGAAAAGTTGGCTGTCCAACAACGAGCTGGGAAATTCTCCGATTGATGCAGATGTAATCAGCCATCCACACAGTAAACTCACTGGTGACCAAAGTCCATAAATGCTCTTGTATTACAATTAGCCCAGTGCTTGCTGGACCAAACACCTAGGCACAATTACCTAGCCGAGTTGACACATTAGCCTAACCATCACAAAGTCCTTCATCTAGCTAAGGCTTCATTTTAAGAATATCAGAACTTGGATTAAAATTTACTTTTAATGAATGCACAACTCTGTAATTATACCAAATGCCATTGATTGTATGGCTTATGAAAAAATAGGGCAGTTTTTGGGGAAAATGTAGGATATGGACTATAAGTTAGTAGTAATACTTTGATTAGTAATACTTTGATGACTCTGTTTCATAGTTTGTTACAAATGTTTCACAACAATGCAAGGTATTCGAGGTTGGGTGATGTATGATGTTATGCATGTTTGTTTTATAAGCCCACAACTTTTACTAAACATTTACTGTTTATGTGTGTTCATGTATGAATGATGTACTTCAGTAAAATTGTTTTTAAATGAAAAAAAATTTACTTCTAGTAACTAAACCAGTTAGTCGATAGCAAATTCACTGTTTAGATGGCTACTAGACCTTGGTTCTAGTGTGGGCATATCCTTTCGTATGTGAAGACAAGATGGGTGTAACTCATCTTGTCCCCCAAGTTGCTTACTTCCTCATCAGAATGATAAGACCTTTCAGGGCAAATGCTGGCTAGGTGATCCTTTTGCAGGAAAGGTTGAAACTTGTCACAAGTTTGGGTCAACATGTTGGGATATATATGACAAGTAACTTTGGCATTTTAATCCGGTGCCAAGAAAGTCTCATATAGAGGGTGTGATGCTTTGGATTTAATTCTCTAAAAGTCACAAAAGTGGTTTCAGAGGATCTGCTGTGTTATGTTCTCAGTGCCAGGGCAGAGAAGGCCACTGTCCGCACGGAGCCTGTAGACTCAGGAAGTACCGCTCAGAACCCCTTTCCCTTGCAGAAGATTATAGCAATCCTTAAACTAAGAGTAATGTAAGCATCTTGTTTTCATGCCGTAAAACTGAAACTGGGGTTCATTCTCAGGTAAGAACTTGAAAGAAGCAAACTCAATTTGGCATATCCAGCCTTTGGAAGCAATGCTCAATAGATAGCATGATTTTAAATTTCAGAAGTCACAGTCCACTGGAGGCCCTTGCAATGCCATGGCTTGCACAGACAATTCTTGGACATCCCAGCTCCTGTACATACTAGAATTCTTAGTCCACATTTGGAGGGTGTGTGTGAAGCATATTCCTGAGTAGGATTTTCTCATGTTACTCATTTCCACATAGTTACAGTTCCTGCGTATATGACTTTACAAAGGCCCACTTGCAGTAATGAGAATGTTCTACTCTTGGCTGAGGTGATGACAACACAGCTCTGGTGAAAATGAAAGCCACTGAGTGTACACTTTGAATGGACTGTACAAGGCATGAGACTGCAAAACACAGTGAATCCTGGGGTGGAAGATGGACTGTGGTTAACAGAACGAATATGAGAATGCTCTCTCGTCAACTCTAGCAATATATAATACTAATACAGGGTGTTAATAATCGGGTGAGGTGGGGGGAAAATACACCAAATATAAGATAGGGGCTAACGTCAGTGGTAATATCTTGATGGCTGTCTTCCATAGTTTGTAACAAATGTTTCACAACAATGCAAGATGGTGGTGATGGGGTGATGTCTGGGAGCCCTGTATAATGTAAGTTCACAACTTTTACTGTATACTTATTGTTTATATATATTCATATATAAATTATATACTTCAATAAAATTTTATTTGAAAAGTAAAAAAAAAAAAAGGCCCACTTGTAGACTGGCATAGCAGTTTCTGCAAGAAAAGAGAGTAGGGTCACTGCATCGTACGTTTTATTAAAACTCACATCAGACTTTTGGATAAAATAGCAGGTCTATGTGATGATGATAGTGGGGACACAAAGCATGGCAGTGGCCTTCTGGATTTCACTGGCTGGGGCTGACTCTGAGTGGAGGAACCTTTGGGGAGTCGAGCAGTATCTTCATGGCTTTTAAGGCAGACATTTTAAGGACAAGCCTGAGTGGAAGCTGCTGGGGAGGGGCAGGAGAAGAGGTTGCCCAGGAACGGCAGGTGGGGTCACATGGTACCATCATTCAGTGTCACAGGTACCTGATGAATGAGTCTGGGGAAGGCATGGCCAAGCCATCTTCACTGTAAGATGGAGGCATTAGACGAAACAAGAGGGAGGTGGCAGATGAAAACTAAGAGGAGGGGAGAGAGGTATTGGGAACAGTTGTCGCATCTGGTGGTTTCTACAGTTAGCTGTAAATACAAATATATTCTCCTCTCTGGGGAGCTTTGAACAGTTAGACGTGCATGTGAGACTTTGGAAGAATCTCCTAGTTTGACACCCTGGCTTCATAGGTATCAGTGATCCTCGTATAAATCTTGACCTTTGTTTAAGGCATTAATGTTCATTTACTTACCATTTGTAAAATTACAGCTTCTCATTCACTATTCCCCATGGCCTGTTCTTCCTTGGTCCTGGCAAAATAATTGTGCAAGTGGTAAAATAAATATGTGTGCAAAGATTTGGTCATTTGATTTTTTTTTTTTTTCCCGCTAGAAACCTTGCTGTGATCTGGTACCTGGAACATTTTTTGGACATGTTTTCATGAAAAATGTTACAACAGTTGAGGGCATTTTCAGCAAACATTCCTAGTAGTTGGGGCAGTGTGGGTAGGATGGAGAGAGTTGTTTCCTTTAAAAATGTTCTTCTGGCAGTTTGTAAATATCAGTATTTTCATACCTTAAAGTAACTTACAGCACCAGTTTTAGATTTAGAAATTACATTTTCTTGCTAAATTGCATTTCTTATTAAATTCATGTGTGTTGTTAGATCTATCTGCTAACTTAGAAACACTTCTTGAAAATGGCTAGTGATTTGAATTAGGTGGTAAAAGTATACCTATGATAAAGGAGCAGCAGCTATTGAGTGGGGCGCTGGAAGGTTAGGGGAGCATGACCAAAAACTGAAGGCAGAGTTTCTAATCTTGGTGCTAAGACCAGGCTGTGTAAGTACTAAGTAGCTGCCTTTAGGATTCCCAAGGAAAAAAGAAAAGAAGAACAAATTAGGGGTTGATCGTTTTTAAAACTAAAACAATTTACTCCAGGGTCTGAAACCAGTAAAAGTTGGTAAGGAAAACACAATTTGATTTTGTACAAATTATGGCACTTTGCACAGGTTTCATTAAGCAAGGAACATTTATGCACATAAATGACAAGGACATATGCTGTGATAGTTGTTTAAAAATAGCCTACTCCAAACAAGGTCAACTTGTGCCAAATAAAAAATAACAAATGTAGGCTTTCTGTGCCTACGAACAAAATCCCTACTTCACACCAATGTCCAAAGGCCAACATTAAGGATAAGAAATAGAAATATGGTTCCCTTCGACTAGTCAGAAATGAAGCAGAATGCCTTGTGTACTCTAAACGGCTGGCATGTAAAGATTCTGTTGGCACGGGAAGCGGCTGTGGCTCAATCAGTAGGGCTCCCGTTTACCATATGGGAGGCCCCGGGTTCGGTTCCCGGGGCCTCCTGGTGAAGGCAAGCCCGCCCGCACGGCGTGGTTAGCTGACCCAGCGAGCACAAGCAGCAAGGGGGTGATAAATGAATAAATAAATAAAATCTTTAAAAAAGAAAAAAAAAAGATTCTATAGGCAGACAAAATGCATGGAACGATACTACACAGTGAGCCTTAAGTTAAGCCATGGCTTACTTAATAGTACAATGATAAAAATGTGCAATCATTAATTGTAACAAATGTTCCACACCAATGCAAATAATAGGGTGGTATATGGGTATGATGGTTAGGCTAATGTGTCAACTCAGCCAGGTAATTGTGTCCAGGTGTTTGTTCCAGCAAGCACTGGGCTAATTGTAATACAAAAGCATTTATGGACTTCGATCACCGGTGAGTTTACTGTGTGGATGGCTGATTACATCTGCATCAATCAGGGAGATTGTGTCATCAATGGGTGATGCTTTTATCCAGTCACTTGAATGCCTTAAAGGGGGAAGTGATTTCAACATTCAGAGAGAATTTCCCAGCTCATCGTTGGACAGGCAACTTCTCCCAGAAACTCATCAAGGACCTTTCATCGGACTTTCATCGGAGCCACTGGTTTGCAGCCTGCCTGCGGAACCTGGACTTGTGCATCCCCACGGTCGCGTGAGAGACTCTTTTAAAATTTCATATTATTGACAGATATCTCCTGCTGATTCTGTTTCCCGAGGGAACCCTGACTAATACAATGGAAATCCTGCATTTTATGCATGTTTGTTCTGTAAACCTACAACTTCTCAGAAAAAGAAAAAAGAACACAAATTCTATAGGCAGTCTCGTTTTGCTGAAACAATGTGTGTTTGTGGGAATTTGGGTATCTTGTAACTCTAAACTTTCTTCCCTTTCACCGAGGTGGGAGGGTGATATTTTCCCTCCCATGGTTGGCTTATTTTCTCTGGCTATGAGATTGATACGTGTGTGACAGCACAGAACTGTATTTTGCTAAGTACTATGTCAGCCTCCCTTCTCCCTTAGACAAATCCTCTGATTTGGTTAGTGGGGTGCTCAGGAAGTTAGAAACTAGAGAATAAACCAGGAATAAAAAGAAAAAAGATTCCAAGACTTAGAGGAAAGGGTTGAAGAAGAGAAAACCCGGCCTGGCTCTGGTGATCTGCTCTGGCTCCTAAAAGATGATTTATGATGTGTGGGCAGATTCGGAACCTGCTTGTGAACCACAAAGCAAATCTCTTAACATACCCAGATGTCCCACTGAGGCAGACATTTTAGGGATGTGCCTGAGTGGAAGGGTGATGCTCCCACTCCACCACATTTTACATGTGTGACTGAGAAGAGAAAGCCTCCCCCTGAGTGTGAGTTTCTCATCTGGAAAGTGGCCAGCCTCTCACTTACCTTCCATCTTTCACTTACCTTCTGTCTTTCCTGCACTCAGATTACAAAACCCTGCAATGATTGTCACTAAGATAGTTCTTCCCTTTCTTTGCTCACTTGGGAGCAGTTGAAGGACAAGGTTTGGGGAAGTCAGCTAGTCAAATAATGGGCATGGATCAAAACCTCAGAGTTCCTTGCTACCCTGTAACATTTATAGTTCAGCAATTGGAGGAGTCTAGGTGTCTTTTAAATACCTTATCCAAGTGCCGTTTTAATTTAGAAATTATGGGTGGGTGAACCCAGGGTGCCCAATAGTCTGGCCCTTAAAAGGCCCTACTTTGATAAATCATAGATCCAGTGCTGCTAGATGTAGGAATTGATGGCTAGAAATCCTCTCTTAAAGGTCACTGGATGGAAAAGTAGTTTTGTGCCTGCTTGTAAAAAGCAGCAGCTGATGTTGGTCTGGGCAGGAGTAAGCAGCAGAGGGGAGCATACTTCACAAGGAGAGTATTGGAAGGGGCAAAAAAAATTGCTATTTTCCCCACTTAGGACTGCGGTTCCACATGCTGCTTTTCTCTAGAAACGGAGGTAGCATTAAAATCCAGCCAAGTCTTCCACAGTCTCTCTATAAATTCCTTGCTCCTTGCTCTGCCTTCTTTCCTGCTCCCTCCTTCATCTTCTCTCTTCTTCCCCTTCTCCTTTGAGGAAATAAACAGTAGTGACAGGATGGGTATTAAATGTTAATTGCTTATAGATAACCATTTTGTAGATGAATGAGACCACAATTTAAAAAGCTTGGGCCTTTTTACCCCAAGAAATCCTCTAGGATGTATGTGCTTTTGCCTTTAAATATGGGAGCAGCGCAAAATAACTCTCAACATTACATGTTGCTTTTTGTTAGTTTGTTTCTTCTGGTCTTGGGAACCACTGATGCTCAGGTGTCCTGCTTTTACTGCCCTTCCCCTTCCCTGTTCCTGCCCCAATGGGGTACTTGAACTTTTATTTACTAATTCAGCCCACCTAGGGAGGCTGACCTCAGGAGGAATCTTATCTTGTATAGAGATATAAGAATATAATATAATTGTGACTAATGATTGGGCGGTAGTGTGTTTGACTCACCATCCTTTATTTTTTTAAAACTGGGGAGAAAGCTCCGTAAGAACATTAGAGAAAGTGGATGATTGATTTATATTAGAGCATCAGCAAATCCTGTACTTCCTGCATTCAGCAAATACTCACTGGGCAGCTAACTACTCTTACTCTGCAGTGCATGCTGTAACGGGGATTGTGGGGATTCCACTGGGGCACGTTAGGCTTTTTATTTCTAATGCTTTCTTCTAACATGCTCCTCTGTTTGTCTTTTTCAATAGGGAAGTGAAGGTGCTCGAAGATCTGTGCTACTTGATAGTGACGAGCCCATGGTGTATTTCTATGATGATGTCACAACATTATATGAAGGTTTCCAGAGGGGTTTACAGGTGTCAAGTAAGCATTTTACTGAATTTGTGTGACTAATGCTTAATGTTTTTCATTAAGGAAGAGTGGCCTTTCTTTCAGAAAGGTACACTTGCTCAAATCTCTTTGTCTATGTAGCGTTGTTCAAGTCTCCCTGTCTCCTCCCCTACCGTTTTCAGAGTCCCAAACACACTAGACTGTTTGGATGTTCCCTGTAGCTGACAGGTGCCACTGTCAAATATGCTTTCAGCATGTCCTCTGTTTGATAATCACATGTTCTTTAGCTCATGATAGACTCTCACATTTCCTGGCAGGAAAGAGGTCTGAGCCAGCGTTTTTCAAACTTACTTGACCACAGAACCCATGTTTTGAGAAATAAAAACTGACATCCCAAGGAAGACATGACCTGTCAAAGACACCTTTGGGAATGTTGACTCATGGGATTATCCTTAATTACCCCTTGTTACCTGGGATCTGCCTTCCTTTCTAGGCTTTCTCCCTTCTAGTCCTCCCTGTAATCACACGGAACTTCTTGCAAAGCTATGACTGCCTCTGCTGTCTCCAACCCCAAGCATTTCTACACTTTTTCCCCCTGATCATTAAAGCCTCTTCTTTCCTCCCGATCCCAGAGTGCTTGCGGTATTCTTATTAATCTTTAAAAACTCATATCATGTTTTCCCTTTTCTATAAAACCTTCCTAGTCTATCATTTTCCTTCCTACCTCGAAGTGAGGCATTTTCCCGTTTTCTCTCCCAGCATCTTAGACCTACCTATATAACAGCACCTTCGCAGAAGTTGGGTCTTTACCTGCCATTTTGTCCCAGTAGCCTGCTCCTTGAGAACAGGGCACCCATCAGTCATCTTCCTTTTGGCACAACTCCTGGCACATGCTAGGTGCTATATTACTATGACCTCTGTCCTGTCCCCCTTTTTTTAACCTTTTTATTTTTGCTTATACTAGATTCCTATCTAGAAACAGTCCTCAGGACCCATGCTTCGTTATTTTTGTCACTACTAGCTAGCTTATAATCTCTTCACAGGGAGGGACTGTGTGCTATTGCTTTCTCTTTCTCCCACAGTATATTGCGTGGAGTATATGCTCAAGAAATGCCCAGTGTTTTTTACTTGATTCTGGTAAAACTGGATTGTACAACTTAGTGTGTTTAACCCAATATTCCTGACCCTAAAAGTATATATGGTAACAGATTCATTAAGCCCCACTATAAAGGGAAAGGAAGTTTACCTATATTATTTAATTTATGAACTTCTTCAAAGTTAGTGTCAGGGTCAGGGTTTTCCTATGATAGTAAATATCTATAAGGTAGAGCAGCTTAGTGTAAGGCCACCACTACCACAAAGCATGTACTTATATAAATATATACATGTGGTTTCCCTACTGTTGCAATGGGCTGGGAATCATCTAGAAATATGATGATTTACATTATGCTTCTGACCCTCCCCTGATCTTAAGGTAAATCACATACTTGTTTGTTAGTGGGTTTTTGTTTGTTTTGGGCGTTCTTTTGGTCATTTTTTCCACTTGGAAAATGAGAGTTCCTATCTGAATTTTCTCAGAGAAGTTGAAGAAAAATAAAATCAGTCTTCCTCATTGTATTAGTCAGCCAAAGTGTTCTGATGCAAAGTACCAGAAATCTGTTGGCTTTTATAAAGGATACTTATTTGGGGTAAAAGGTTACAGTTACAAGGCCCTAAAGAGTCCCAACTCAAGGGTGATTTCTCACCAAAGTAGCTGCCACATGTTGAAGCAAGATGGTGGGCGATCTCTGCCTGGTCTCTCCTTCCTTCTTCCTCAAGGCTCCATGGGCCCAGCTTCTTCCAGTCTCAACTGTAGGCTGACATAGGGCTCGTTTCTCAGGGCTTCCTCTATCAGTCTGGCCTAAGGCTCATTTTTTTCCAGGCCTTATCAGCTGCAAACTATCAGGCAAATGGTTCCTCTCTCCTTGGACTTTAGCTGTTTGAGCCTTCTCTCCTCTGGCATCTATGGAGCTCTCTCTCTTCCTGTGTCATCTTCTGTGTGTCTTCTTGATTGAGTGTTCGTTTATATAGGCCAAAGGGGACAGGGACTTAACCTGAGCTATGTGCTACTGACGTCGCCGAATCAGAAGCCCTACATTGATTTTATCAAGTAAACTTAAATCAGAGGCCCCTCACTGAATCTAGTACAAAGGGCATCACACCCAGAGGAATTTACAAACATAATCTTTCTTTTGGGGATTCATAAATAATCTTGAACTGCCACACTCATCTATACTGTTTGAAAGGAGCTGCTTTGCAGGTTACTCTTTTTTTTCCCCAGAGGCATTTTTTTTTTTATTTTTTATTCTAAGCTTTAATTTTCTGAAGCTGTTATAGAATTAAGCTTTTACAGGAGAGCACAAACCAGCATTTAGATAAGGTGGTCAAAGTTAATTGAATGATGGGAGAAAAGCCAGCCTAGAGTTTTTAAGCCTTTTATTTTTTAACTTTAGCTAGAAAGTCATTTGTAAGCTTGAGTTCCCTGGTCATCAGTGGTTCTCAACCCTAGCTGCATATTAAACTCATCTGGGGAGCTTTTAAAAAAAATACTAGGGCCCAGGCCCCATCCCTAGAAAATTATATCAGAATTTCTATTAGTAGGGTCTCGGACTGGTATTTTTTTAAGTTCCTCAGGTGAATTCAATGTGCATCAAGAACAAACTACCACTGTTCTAGAGCAGGGCTTGTTGCCATTTTTCTGTAAATGGCTACCTAGCAAATATTTAGGATTTCTGTGCCATGTGGTCTCTGTTGCAACTATTCAATTGTAGCAATAGATAATACATTAATGAATGAGTATGGCTGAGTTCCAATAAAACTGTATTAGGCCTAATTTTACCCCTGGTTGTAGTTTGCCAAGCCCAGTTCTTGAGGGGTAAAGTAGTATTATTTCATATAATAAAGCTAATGTATTTTTTTCCCCATCTGAAAATAAAATCCAATGGAATTTGTCATAGTCAGCCCAGTCTTTGTTAGAGTCCCTGTAAATTGATGAGAGTCTGAGAATAAAATCCACCTGGTGCTCCTTTCTGTTTTTGTCAGGACTGCTTTAGAGATAGCAAAGAAGTCAGTATGAATGGGCAGGTTTGACAGGCCGAATTCTCCCCATCCTCATACTGATTCTTGAATCCACATTTATCAGGCTTTTCTTCTCTTCACTAGGGCAGAACTCTGTGAAGTAGACCCAGGCTTGTCGGGCCCCAAATGGGACCATTCTCTACTTTCCTTCCCACTTTCCTCAGGTCTCCAAACCCAATCAGAATACCTTAAATAACACTCAGAACTAGAAGAGTGAAGCCAGGAGTGTTATGCTTTTGAAACAGGAATGCAGATACCCTTGTCAGATGGGAGGTGACAAAACCTGAGCAGGAGGGTCCTGACAGAGCCACTTCCAGCCCTAGTCTCAGCAATAGTACACTGGCTGCATAGGCTGAGAATTTTCCACATCACCAATCGGAAACTAGTTCCTTTGTGCTTAACAGTTCAGTCCTCAGTTTATCCCTTTCCTCTCATATATTACTATAAGCTACAAGGAGAAAGCAGGCTGTACCTCCCATGCATTGCTTGGAAGTCTCCTCAGCTAAATATCCAAGTTTAACCCTTACAAGTTCTCCCTTCCAATACAACATAAGAACCCAATTTTTGCCAAGTTCTCTGCTACTTTATAACAAGGATTGCCTTTCCTCCAGTTTCCAGCAACAAATTCATTATTTCCTCCAAAGCCCTTGTTGGAAGTACCTTTAATGTCCATATTTCTGCCAACATTCTGTTCATGACAGTATATGTGTATGTGTATGAATATATCTATTCTCTGAGACATGGAACTTTTTCTACAGTTCTCACTTATTTCTGAACCCTCACGAGACTTGCCTTTAATGTCCATATCTCTACCACCAGTCTCTTCAAAGAAATCTAGGGTTTTTCTATCAAGCACCTTGAAAGTCTTCTAGCCTCCACCCATTACCCAATTCAAAAGCCACTCCACATTTTTAGGTATTTGTAATAGCAGCACCTCACTTCCCTGTACAAAAAAACTGTCTTAGTTTGCCAGGGCTGCTTGCTAGTTGACTTAACAACAGGAATTTATTGTCTCGGTTTCGAAGGCTGGAAGTCCCAGATCAAGGCATCGGCAAGGCCTTGCTTTCTCCCCAAGTCTGTAGAGTTCTGGTGCTGACTCGCCACAGTCCTTGGGGCTCCTTGGCCTGCATCTCTGCCTCCCTTCACATAGTGATCTCTTTCCTTATGTCTGCTCTTCTGGTTCCCACTGACTTCAGGCTTTGTGTTAGTCAGGGTTCTCTAGGGAAACAACCAACAGGAGATAGCTGTAAATAGTATGAGATTTTATAAAATTGTCTCACACGACCGTGAGGATACAAAAGTCCAAATTCCACAGGACAGGCTATAAGCCGATAGAGGTCCTCTGTGAATTCCCCAGGAGACGCTGGCTCTCTGAAGTAGAGGTGGGAATTCTCTCTTTGAATGCTGAGATTATTTCCCCTTTTAATAAGGTCTTCAACTGACTGGATGAGATGTCACTCATTGTTGACAGCAATCTCCTCGGTTGATTGTATATGTAACCAGCTATCTGTGCAATCAACTCACTGATGATTAAAGTCCATGAAATGCCCTTGTGTTACAATTAGCCCAGTGCTTGCTTGGCCAAACAACTGGGCACCACCATTACCTGGCCAAGTTGGCATGTTAGTCTGACCATCACAGGCTTCTTCCTATGGCTTCCTCTGACTTGAGGCTTCTGGCTTTTTCTTGTTTCTGGTCTCTACTGACTGCGTCTAAATTTCCTCTCTATAAAGCCTTCAGTAATACAGATTATCTCACCCTGATTTAGTTTGGCCACATTTTCACTAATAATATCTTCAACAGTCCCTCCGTACAAGTGGGTTCATGCTGACAGGCACATGATTAAGACTAAGAGCACGTCCTTTGCTGGGGTACACGATTCCATCTATCACAGTATTCAACTTCAGATGTCCCAGGGAAAGTTACCTGTGCTGGCCCAGTGTTACACAGAGCTGATGTTAGAAAAGGTTCTTGTATGGGGTGAACTCTTGACTGTCTAAATGTGGCAGCTCTTTTAGTTGGATATAGCTTTTCCCTGAAACAAGCAACCCACCTCTGACATGTGCTTAGAGACTGCAAATTGAACCTAAAGTTAGCTTTGGGTTAATCTGTAGAAAAAGACATATGTTTACAAATACTATTTGTTTATTTACTATCAATTATGTACTACTGTATTTGTCCTTAATATGAATAATTAATATGGTATTTCTTTCTTTCTGCTTATTCAGTACCTAAATTGGAATCAAGACACATCCTGATATTTAACTTTTGCTTTCATAAATGGCTTGTTTTCCCTCATTTTGCATCTTTTCTTGAATTTTTTTTTTTTCCTCAGTGAAGGCTTTCTGTGTTAGAATTCAAGGTGATTCTTGATACCTTTGATCAACAGAATTTGGACCCTTAAAATTTTATATTATCCTTTTCATATTCTGAGTTAGAATGCTTTAAATTTCTCCAGAAGTTTTGAGGATTCCTTATCTGAAAAGCTATACCAGGATCTCTTTACCACTTAACCACTTACTCCTTTTATACACCAGTAGTGTATTAAAGAGGAATGCACAAAATGAGTGTGCTTAAAAATTGTGTTTGCCTTTGCTCCTATCTTTTTCTCCTTCTCTTACCCTATTTAAGAAGAAAAATAAAAACAGACAAGCAAAATAAAAATCAGACCAAAACCCAGGGAGAAAACACTTCCAATATGACCTCATCATTTCTAACCTGGGGGCCAAAGTAAAGACTACCTGATACTTTGCAGAAAAAGGTAGGATACAAATTAAAATCTAGAAATATTTATGCATATGGATTCATACTTTGTTTTTTCTCTTTTTAGATAACGGTCCTTGTTTAGGCTCTCGGAAACCAGACCAACCCTACCAATGGATTTCATACAAAGAGGTGAGTTTTCTGGCTTTTGTGGACTCTTATATGGGCAGTAATGCTAGTTCTTGGTGCCACTAGATGTTAGGGCTGGACAGTTGCTAGAAAATATATACTGTTAGCTCAGGGCTTTGGGATAAACGTGTAACATCCAAATGGAGAGAAGCTTCACACAAAGATTTGGGAAAAACTGGTTAAGTAACTTAGCTGGTGGTTCAGAGTACTCTGTTTTTAAACTGATATGGCTGCATTGTGGAGTAGAATACAGTTTTTTATTTAAAATCTTAGAAATGTGCTTGAAGCACGTGACTCTTCTCCCAGACCCCTTGAGGATACGAATACTCCTCTCTTGTTTGAAGGATGCTAGAAAAACATAGGAGCCCCAGTATAGAGTAATTCTCTCATTTTATAGATGAGGGGAATATATTCTAGGAAGGGATGTGACTCGCCCAAGGTCTTTGCTGGTCAGAGGCAGAATCAAAAGTGGGGTCTGTGACCATCTTGTGTACACATTACTAACCCTCAGAGCACCACAACCGACTTGAAACTGGTGACATTTACCCCAGGGCAGCCTGAGGGAACGGCGCATATGATCCAAGAAGACATCTGCATTACTGTGTGAACACAGAGGAAGCTGGGGTCTGGGTACTTGTACTCTCATCACCGCAGTCCCCACCGATCGATGGCGGCAAATGTTTAAAACGGTAGTTTGTGGACGGCAGGTAGCAGAGCAGGAAGGCACTGCTTTTTTTTTTTTTAAATCATGAGTCCAGGTAGAGCCCTGAGGACGTGCAGGAGCAGCTGGAAGTGTCAGCTCTGCTGCCTTTGTTTCCAGTGCAGCAGTCCGGGAAAGGGCTCTCTGCCCCCAGGCTTTCCCCTGCTCTGGGGGGAGCGGAGCACTAGTACTCCTGTGGCACTCGTGAATGCAGATGTACTTCCTCCTGGACTTTTGTGTAAAAGATGTTCTTCAAAAAAAAAAAACTAATAGAGTGGGTCGGGGGGGAATGCACCAAATGTAAGATAGGAACTGCAGTTAGTAGTAATACTTTGATGGTGCCACTTCATATTTGTAACAACTGTTTTCACAAATGCAAAATATTAGTAGAGGGAGCCGATGCAAGGTAGGGGGCCCTGTATGATGTGATGCGTGTTTGTTTTGTAAGCTCACAACTTTTACTATATGCTTATTGTTTATATATGTTCATGTATGAATGCTATACTTCAATAAGATTTTTTTTTAAAATAAAAAAAAAGAAAAAGATGTTCTTAGTAGCCAGTGCATTTTGGGGTGTGTGTGGAGGGGGTTGTCCTCCGGAGCTCCAGGGACACACTTTTCTGGGCTGGTGCTTGGGTGGTCCTCCCTAGAGGGAAACATATCTTGTTCTTCCTTTCCTACCTTTGAGGCTCAAAAAAATGCCAAAGGCTTTGTTTGGATAATTTTAACCTCTTTCAAGAGAGTGAAAAGGTGAAGCAACTTATATCTTGCCCAGGGTAGGAGTCATAAGCTGTATTTCAGGTGACAGATGGTTTTCCTGCGTCAGCTTGCCTTCCCAGACCCAAATAGTTTGCCACCCAAATAGCAGTTTCCTGGATGCCTCATTGACACAGGTGGTGTCAAAACAGTTCCTTTGACATTGTGTGATGATCTTAAGGGCTCAGAGAACTCTCCGGTGCTCTCTGGTTTCCTTCTGTTGTATTTGTTGGCGGGAAGAGAGAAGACACAGGCCCAGTCAGACTGGATGTTCAAGGCAGATTGAAAATCACTGGGGCTTCTGAAGGTGTTGATCTGTGTGTATTGTGCATTTCAGTCAGAGTCTGGCCGAGATATAAACCTGGACTTACCTGAGGCCAACTTTGGACTTGTACATTTAAATCATTTTTTTCACTAGCCCAGTGATTCTGACATTTTGGGGACTAGAAGCCCCTTTGAGGCTGCGTGAAGAATAGTAGGAACCCTTTTTCCAGAACTATAATAATGTACGTGTATTCTGTTAAGCTCAGCAAACAACTGCAGACAGTTCACAAGCTAGGATCCTTAAATGTAGGCAAGAGTTGTGAAAGAGTCGGTGGAAATTGAAGGTAATGAGCATGTTCTTCTCTCTGTGTCCTCACCAGTGTCACTTCTGGCTCCCGTAGGAAAGGCTGAGGTGAATGGTGCTCCCTGCCAGGAACAACAGGGCTCCAGGGCAGGGATGGGTTTGGCTTTATTTCCTGTGTGTATGGGTGAGCTTTGAAAGTACCCTGGAGAATTCACCAGCTGAGAATTGAAAAAAAAAAAAAAATCAAAAAAACTCCAAATTTTAAGATTTAAAAAAAGAATTTTTAGTTAACTTGGGGTGAGAGTGGGGAAAGGATGTCGGCATATAATCCTGTCTAAATTTTGTGAATCTGCCTATTTTCACTTAGTTGGAATGACAGTATGCATTTTTGTATTTGCTTACTTTACTTAACATTGTTATAAAGTTCTCCTGAATTTGATATCATTTTCATAATTGTAATATTTACTGGCTCTCTAACATTTTTTCAGAGGTTTACCATCATTTATACAATCATCCAGCCATTGATCTCCCCCCCCACCCCCTCAGAGTCTGAGACTATAAATATACTTTGAAATACAAAGTTTGATACGTAGGGCTTTTTTTAAAAAAAATCTTCTAAGATTACATTAATCCCTAAGAATAAATTCTCAAGAATGAAATTGTGGAGCCTGGTGATAAGGGTTCACAATTTTTTAGGTGTCTCAAAGTACTTGCTGTTTGTGTGTTTGTTCCAAATACTTTTTTGTTTTAGGTACGGGAGCCAGGGATTGAACCCAGGACCTCATATGTGGGAAGCTGGTGCTCAACCACTGAGCCACATTGGCTCCCCTGAGTTGTTTTTTTCGTTTGGTTTTTGCTTGTTATTTGTTTGTTTGGTTTTTTATTTTTATTTTTTTAAGAGGCACTGGGAACCGAACCCGGGACCTTTCTTGTGGGAAGCAGTTGCCCAACCATGTGAGCCACAGGCACTCCCATATACCAGATAAATTTTGGCTGCTTTATATTGCTGCTCTTTATAAATACAAAATAAAATTGCAGTGTCCCTGTATTACTTTTATAATTTAAAAAACAAAAACTAAAATATATAAAAGAAACGTGTAAGGAACCGTGATATATAAACATCTGTAACTACAGCTATTGGCATGAGATTTAATTTTTTACAAATGGAACCCTATCATTAGCTCTTAGTAGTGACTCCTGGTGCAAAAAACTTTTTGTTTTACAAAAGTGTATAAATAAACGAATACCTCTTTGTCCTCCCCTTCTCTGTCCAACACTGCTTGTCAGCTGCTTGATACTGTTACTGATTTTTTTCCTCCCCATTTTAGGTTTCAGAATTGTCAGAATGTGTGGGCTCGGCACTTATCCACAAAGGCTTCAAGACCACCTCAGATCAGTTCATTGGCATCTTTGCTCAAAATAGACCTGAGGTATTAACCATTAGGCATTTTCTGTACGTGGTTTTGATAGTTCTCAGCTATGAGTCATATGAGAGTTTACGGCTACTTCTGCTTGATATAAGATTTTGTCATCTGTTTCCTACTGAAAATATGGCTTTCTGTTCTACCTCAGAAAAATGCATATATGAAAATCCAAACCAGGGACTTCTTAGACTTTAGGAGGAAAAAAAAGTCACTTTTTTATCATTATTATTTTAAAACCAGGTCCCTAAACAAAATCCTTGGAACAAATAACTAACAAGGAAGTCTTCATTTTGAGGGCTTCTCTGATTAGAAAAATAACATTAAAAAATGATATATAAACTCTTATATTTTCCTTTTGAAAGGTATGAGTTTTTTTCTCCGGTCAGGTCACAAAGATTAAAATATCCCAGACAGTGGGGAAAGTATACCTCACTGTAGGCCAGCCTTAATTTAGACCCGCTGTCATTATTTGACTGTTTAGGCCCATGTATGGTGCTTGTGTAAACCATTATATTAAAATGAATTAAAATGAGAAGCCCTTTTTGAGGTATTGCTCTTAGTCTGAGTGAAGAAATTATTGGCGTAACTGGCTTGGAAAAATTTAAGTGCCTGGCTTGACAAAATTGAATTTATTCTTAAACCTACTTGTGTCCAAAAATCACATTGGCTCAATCCCTGTACTACTGACTGTTTTATAAATTAGAATGGTCTGTTAGACTTTTATTGTACTGCTAAGTTGAAAACAGCATTTTTCCACAGCTAGACTATGACTAGGTTCGTGGAATGTAGTTCCTTTCATTTTAAGTGAAACTCATTCATATGAACACATCCAAAATTTTTGTTTTACTCAAATTTTATAATGAATCTATAACTAGAAAACATATTCCTTGTTTCAAGGAGTAAACATCTTACTATAGTTATGATTTAGTTCAGCAAGTGTTTATTACCAGGCACTGTGGAGGCACCAGGATATAACAGTGACTCGAGTCCTTACAAGGTACCGGGTAGGGGAGAGAGACTCCTCCAGGGAGGCTCTGGAGGTGGTATCCAGGTTGACTAGAAGGAAATAAGGGTGGGAGGCAGAGGGACTGTGAGGAGCAACCGCATGTTTGCATCAAGCAGCATGTCTGTGTAGGGGAGAAGCATTTTAGTAGGGTAGAGAATGGAGTGGCAGGATAAGAGGTGGGAAGGAGAGGTAAGAGCCAGGCCACACCGGCCTCATGTGCCCTGCTACGGAGCTCGGACTTGGCCTCCCTGCTGGTACCTTGAAAAGCATTCCACTGTCCAACAAAACAGTTCCAGGCCACATGAGTGGATTGTGCTCCCTTCGCACGGCACCTGTGCCTTCATCTATGCCAAGTGTCAGGATTCTGTAGAAGATTTCATTGGAAAACTGCAGCCAGGGAGGGACAATGAGGCATCACTGAAGGATCATAAGTAAGAGTCATCTTGCCAAATTTGCCTTTAGGTAGGTCAGTTGCTACATGGCTGATGAGCTTAGAGGCAAGATGACCAGTTACTCTACCACTTCCTTCCTTCATCACTTTTCCCGGGAAATTTTGCCAAAAACAGTTTTTCTGCTAAGCATGTGCCTTGTCTTTCTTCGCTTCCCTGCTGGAATCCTCATGGCTGAGCTATATCAGGCTACTCACAGACCTTCCTGCTTTTGCTCATGTATTCCCCCTCTGTTGGAATCTCCTTCCCTTTCTCTCCGTCTTCCTGAATTGGGCTTTGCAATGGACAAGCTCGGTTACCTCCTCCACAAAGCCTTCTGCAACCACTGTAGCCCAAAATGGGCTCTCCTTTCTCTTGAGTCAGGTACTCTCTTGTATTGTTAATTCTCTTGTCACACATTTGCCTCATTTCTCCAGGCAAATTGCACTTCTTTTTAGGAAGGGGACAAGTGTTTTGTTCTCATTTATGACTTGCTCATGTTGCCTGACACACGGTAGTAGATACACAGATGTTTGTTTTGCTTTTTCAAATGTTTGCACTTTGCATCTGTCCTTGGAGTGATCCTATTATGATATCTTATTTTCTCTCCCCAACCTTTCCTGTTTGTTCAGTGGGTGATTACTGAACAGGGATGCTTTGCTTATTCAATGGTGGTCGTCCCACTCTATGACACCCTTGGAACAGACGCAATCACGTACATCATCAACAAAGGTACGTCTGCGATCTGTGATTGGACATCAGCCTAGTTATTGGTTAGGTTCATATTTGCTTATATTTGACAGGGTTTTTATATTTAAATGTACACCTGCCATTCGAGTCAAAGAATGTAGTGATGATAGTCTTGTACCAGATGTATTATTCCTCATTGTATCTCTTCTTTTCCAGCTGAACTCTCTCTGATTTTTGTTGACAAGCCAGAGAAGGCTAAACTCTTATTAGAGGGTATGGAAAATAAGTTAACCCCATGCCTGAAAACCATAGTTCTCATGGACCCCTATGGCATTGACCTTGTGGAACGAGGCAACGAGTGTGGGGTAGAAATCATGAGCATGAAGGCGTTGGAGGTGAGTCCTTCTGCCCTGCCCCAGCTCCTAAGGGTTTCCTTGGGGGCATTTAGGTTCACATGTGGACCACATAATCTCAACTCTGGCCAGTCATCTCAGTAACCTGTGGAAGAAAGAGAGCAAAAATTCTTTCTCATTACGGGAAAGACAAATTCTCCGTGCATATCCATGTGTCAACTCATCACTGGCTTAACTGGCTTGGAAAGATTTAAGTGCCTGGCTTGATGGAATTGAATTTATTCTTATACCTACTTGTGTTGAAAAATCACATTGGCTCAATCCCTGTGCTACTGACTCTCATGAGCTGCAGGATTTATCCCACAGCATTGACAAGCCGTGCCGATAAATGCTGGAAATGTGAATTTCAGATTCAGACATGTGGAAATTTAAGTTTATATGTTCTCTTGAGGATTTCATGTCTTTTACTCACTAATTAGTCTCTAAAATGGAACCAGATACAGAAATCTGACACATTAACCTTTTACCAGGTGTTTTTTGTTTGTTTGTTTGTTTGTTTGTTTTTGGAGGTACCAGGGATGGGGATTGAACCTGGGACCCTGTATATGGGAAGCTAGTGCTCAACCACTGAGCTACACCCGCACCTCTACCAGGGTACTTTTGTAGCGACCTGGTGAACTTTCAGTGTAGACGTTAGATTTGGTTGTTTTTTTAATGTTACATTTCTTAAGATTGACATTAGTCACAATTTTAAAGGTCAGCATTCTCGGAAACTTTTTATATTTAAATTGGCTTTTAGATGTTAGATCATAGAAGAATCTGATTCTCCCAGTTGGACTTGGATTGGAGTTCAATCCAAGGAAGCTGGCAACAGGAGTATCGTTTTATGTACACCTCATAGGAAATAATAGGCTAGAGCATGTGTTTTTATATCATAAGTCATTTTTTAATTGCAATTGTTATAACTAGAGTTTTTTTTTGTTTTGTTTTGTTTTTTTAGTTTTTATAATTTTCTTCCTTCTACAAGGAATTTGAGGCTACAAGTAAGGATTTATAGACTCTTATATTACCTGGGGAACCTAGTAGTCATAGGGAACCTGTCAGTTTTCCACTAGAACCATTTTGCCCTACACATATACACACGCAAGGTGCAATAGGTGCCCTATTGTTAAGTTTATAGCTCTCTTTTTGCCTCACCTTTCCTCGCTTTAATTTTTTTTAACTCGTAAACCCCTTTGAAAATAATATAATCTCTTTCCCCTTCCCCTCACTTTCCCCTTCTGCTTCACCAAGACATACACACATACAGGAATTTTTTAAAATTATTTTAATTTTTAAAATATTCTTAATTGCTGTATAATGAAGTAATTTTTTTTTTTTTTTAAGGAGGTACCGGGGATTGAACCCAGGATCTCGTACGTGGGAAGCAGACGCTCAACCACTGAGCTACATCTGCTCCCCTGAAGTAATTTTGAGATAAAAATTATTTAGATGAGTACATGAGTAAGGATTGTAGTGTAAAGTTTATATTAATGCCTTACTTATAAAAGACTGTTGAACATTTTCATGTTTAATATGATGCTTTTGTAGTTTTAATTTTATAATATAAGCAAAAGATTAATTTTTTAACAAATGAATTCAAAAGTAGTGTATTGGTTGGTTTTGTGATCAGGCTTTTTATTAACATCTGTTTATTACAGGATCAAAAATAGAAACAGTGATAGTTGGAACTTTTGCATTTTTCCCAATATTTTATTATGAATGTTCTCACATATACAGATAAGTTGAAAGAATTGTACAGTAAAGATCTGTATATACACCATCTGTATTCTACAATTAACATTTTAATATATATGCTTTACCACAAATTTATCAGTCTCTTCATCCCGCTATCCATTCATCATTATTTGTTATGGTTCTTTTTTTTTTTTCTTTCTTTTGTAAGGTAAGATTTTTTTGCATTTTGAGCCTAACAGTAGTAATTCGTTTATTTTTACAATTTCTGTATTTTTTTCCTAAACTATGATATAAGTAAAGTTTTAGACTGTGAAACCTTCTTGGCAGGATAGTTCCCAAATTTGGATAATGTTTATTTCCAACAAATGAAAAGCACAGTCACATAGAATTGTCACTTTATTTTCTCTAATATCAATTTTTGAAGTATTAGAGATCTCAATAAACTATGTAAGAATTTTGAACAGATGAGTGGAACTTTGGATCGGATAAAGAGTATTTTTAAAAAAGAATGCAAAATTATCATTGCTTTAGCACTTCATTTATTTCTATTTGAATGTCAGTGTTTCTGGTTTTTAAAAAAATATTTAATTATTTTTTATTAGAGAAGTTGTAGATTTACAGAAAAATCATGCAGCAAATAGAGTTTCTACCACACCAATGCAAGATGTACACAATAGGGGTATGCACAGAGTCCACTTTCTGTGCTCATAATTGGCACCATATGTAATATTATTATTAAAATGCCACCATTAAATGAAGAGTCATCAGATTCTCTAGGCTAGACATCCAGCTAGTATTGCTTTGTCAGTCCCACACCTCAAGTTTCTTTGTCCGAGCTGGGTGAGGTGTTGGCACTTGGAACCTGCTGCAGAGACCTAATTCCATGTCTGTCCTTGCTTGGTGCCAGGGCCAGGCTCCATCCTGCCTGGCTGCTGTATCTGACCTGGGGCCTGAGTTGATCTGAGATCATGAGTAGTTAGGGACTCCAGTCTTTCCTCTCTTCCTCTTACTCCAAATCTCTCCACCACCACCCCCCCTTTTTAAATAAAGTTTTATTGAAGTATATCAAACATACATGCCCATCCATAAGCAGTAAGTGTATAGTAAAAGTTGTGAACTTAACAAGTGTTTCTGCTTTTTAATCAGTGGTCTGTTAGAGATATAATTTAAAATGTGATTAACATTAAAGACTTTAAAACTGTATGCTGGACAGATACTCACTGATAGCTGAATATGCCCATCTGATTTCCATTTAACGATAGGCATCCTCCCTCCATACTCACTCAAGCTTGTTCGATTTTAATAGAAAAAATGTAAATAGTTCATTTTGAAAAACTAATAGAAATTACAGTGGTCACCAAGACTGTCTTTAATGTTATTAAATATCAGAATGAACTCTTAGTAGCAGTTGGGAAATGCAGCACCTCAGAAATGCATCTGTCACTCTTAACCTTCATGTCCGTTCAGTGAGTGGTCTTAGATCTTCTGTAATGGCCTATTTTATCATTGGAGGCTCCCAGATCCTTTCTCCTAAACGCCACTCTGCACCATAGGCTCTGGGTGGGAAGTACAGATATTTGAGACTCTCCAAAATGACTAACATTTCAATCTGGCTGAGACTGTTTTCTAACCCCCCCCACCACCACCACCAGCTTGAAGATGCAGTTATGCAAAATGGCCGATTAGTTATCAGTGCTGGGCTCTGGTTCGGGACGGTGCAGAGTATCTACAGTTCTTTGATTATGGTTAAGAACAGCTTTTGTTAAAAACCATAATAGAAGGTAGGAGTGGGGACAAGTAATACATTTTACAAGAATTTGGTTATGGTTTTTTTGGATGAATCCTGTTTCAAAAGCCATTTGTATAGTTTTACATAAGAGGAGACAACTAGAAAATGACTTCTTAGAACAATGGATAAATATTTTGGTTTGGGTTAATTAAAATTGCCATAGTTTACTTCAATTGAAGAGAGTGCTTGTTTATGAGTCTATGGGTGAACCTCACAGTAAAGTCAACCTTAAGTGATTTAATGTGACCTTATTCTTTACATTTAGAAAACATTTCCATTTACATTTTTTTTTTTTCTTTCTTCTAATTAAGGACCTGGGAAGAGTCAATAGACGGAAGCCCAAGGTAAGTACGTTATATCAGAACTTGACAAAACCCTCTCTGTCATTCGGAATATTTAGTTATTTTGACTAATGACTAGTATCATCTTGGTGATACCTTATGGCTTATAGTTTTCTTTTCTATTCTGATTTGAACCGTTTTTTTGTTGTTGTTGTTGTTGTTTTTATTTTCCTTAGCCTCCAGTACCTGAAGATCTTGCAGTAATTTGTTTCACAAGTGGAACTACAGGCAAGTGTTGGGTGAAATGGGATTGCTCCTAAGTAGTATATAATTTTACACCCTCCCCCCAACACACACACACACTCCCCCCCCCCCCGGATTATTTATCCACTAACTCTAGATGCATAGAAAGCAGAAGAGACTGAAGTAGTTCTAGCAATGTCTTGTTGCTCTATAAGACACCTTCACAATCTGAGAGTGTATTAAAGATGACATTAGATTCACCAGTCTTCCTCGGACAAGCTATATCAGTGGTTTCAAGAGTAAAATCCCTGGTTTGTCTACTCTTTTTGCTAACTACATCCTCTAAATTTTGTCTATATTAATAAAAATTAAGATAATGAAATGCATTTAAATGATTTCAGATTTCTTAGGGATTTTTAAAAAAATATTTAATTTTATTTGTTCAAGGGCTCATATTGTAAGCATTAAACCAAGCATTTGCTTTGATTCTGTGGGCCCAAATTCACATGTTTAGGAAGACAAAGGCAAACTATGATCCATGTACATGGATGATAACTAATGGCTCAAAGTTCATCACATTTTCACTTTTAAGTTTCTACAGCATAGAACTCAGATATCATAGGCCTTTTAGTCCTTCTGAATGTCCCAGAGGGTATCTGCACTCTTCTCTAATTGATAACACTGATTAATCCCTAAGCATTCAGGATACATGGAAGGCTCAAGAAGACTTCGTTCTCAATGCCATACATCCCCTTCACCACTGCTGACCCTGGATGAATCCTGGATAGATTTTTTAACATAGATTCAATCAGATCAGGCACACTGAAGCCCATACCCCAGTTGGTATATCCTTTTAGCTTGATGACTTCATAGGCACTTCCAAACACAATCTTATGCACTTCCTTCAAGTTTTTAATGTCATTATCTGTTCCCCTTTCTAGATTCAGTTCCTGGACAGAAACTCCTGCCACATTCACTCCATTCCACACAGCCACACTTGAGTCACCATGTTCTTCTAGAATCTATCTGTGGCAGTTGCTGGAATGAATGCCAAGCTTTTCAGCCATAAGATAACAAAATCTAGTAGATTTGCACCCACTTCCAATCACACAGTTCTTGGGCAATCCACTTTGTTTCTGGGTTACATATGTTAAAATGTCCACTGGCTTGGAAACCACAATTAATGATGCAGTTGGACTGTATTTGACGATCTGATGAATAATGAATTTGAAGATGTTAACGTTCCTTTGCACCAAATTGAGACAACTCTCCCAGCTTACTGACAGACTTTTGCAGTTACCACCACAATCAGCAGTCACAGAGTAGTCTTTATCTGTCACAACTTTAGGTATCTTGAAGAAATGAGCTTCCATGCTGCAGATCCATTTCTCCTCTGAGTTTATCTTCCAAAACATCCTTAAGGGAAAGTTCATCAGCCAGAGACTTTCTAAGAATGCTGATAGCACATGCCATACCGTCTTGTCCAGCACCCGCTGCAGTGATCTTATTGTTTGGGACTGTTGCCTCTTCTTTTGAACTGGTGTGATCGGTTTTTCCTTAAGAGTGGCCACCATGCAGAGAGGGAGAGGGCTCTCAAGACGGCTGTGACAGTCCTGTGGTGGAGACAATGCGAGCTGCCTACTTATAGGAATTTGTTACTCAATAGTCAGCTTTCATGGGACGTTTGAAACCCTAATTACACAGGGTTTTGTGGCCTTTTTAATTTCTGTCATTCTTTTTTTTAAAGATTTTTATTTTATTTATTCATTTATCCCCCCCCTGCTGCTTGTGCTCGCTGGGTCAGCCAACCACGCCATGCGGGCGGGCCTGCCCTCACCAGGAGGCCCCAGGAACCGAACCCGGGGCCTCCCACATGGTAAACGGGAGCCCTACTGATTGAGCCACAGCCGCTTCCCTTTCTGTCATTCTTGAAAGGAGTTTGATTTACTCACTTTGTTCTGCTTCCTGTTTGTTCCTCAGGCAATCCCAAAGGAGCACTGATCACTCATCGAAACATAATTTGCAATTGTTCAGCTTTTGTGAAAATGACTGAGGTAACCTTTTTGGTCATTGGCATCTTTTTCGTATTCATTGGTTGGCTTTAGACCCCAGAATGGAAATGATAAAGCCGAGACTGTGTTAGGTCCACACTGCGTTTGGAATCCTGTCTGAAATATAGTAAACTCTAATGTGGCCTAAGATCACCTTCTCAATTTGTTTTCATTGCAGACTTAATCCCCAACTCTTGCTTGTGCCTGTTAACGTGCATTGATAGGCAGAATTTGCTACAACTGTTAAATTGTTATATGGTGTCACTGTTTAGATACTCCCCTATAAAGGTTTCCAGGAACCAACAGAGAAGATACGGCTCTCTTATGCTTTTATCTATTGCTCTGGTATTGGGAAAATAGTTTCTTAATGTTAATAATGAAATGTGAAATGCTGTTGAAGTTTTAAATTTTTTTAGTTTATTTTAGTCAATTTGACTGCCATTTTATGACAAGAAGAAAGCCTTGAACTTCAATTAGTTTAACATTTGCTAGCCAACAATATGTTTCAAACTTGCCTTTTTAAGAGGTACTGATTTAACAATATAATGCCTACCCCTCATACTTTTTTTCACATTTTATATAATTTACTTCTGCAATCTCTTGGATGTATTCAGTACTTAATTTTTTGTGGTGGGAGTCTGTGTTTAGTGCTTTTGGAAAATGAACATCTGTGCTGGCTGCAGAATGTTGGTCTTTGAGAGAACTTGTTGCTTATTTGGGTTCTTTAGTCCCAAATACCTTTTCTGATATATACTTTCTAAACAGAGTTCAACACTGAGTACCTTACCCAAGTGAAATTTTATTTTTCTAATTGGCCTTCAAAGAAAACTTTGAAGATGGTTCATTGAGGCAAATGATTACAAGACTTTGTTTAAACTCAGTTATAGTATATCAAAGGGCATTCTCAACTTTGTAAAACTTCTGATCATGCTAATTGGACATTATTTTTTGATTTTACATCAGAAAATTAAAAAGTAAAAATGTTATCGAGTTCATTCTGAGAACTATGTAGTTGGAGAATAAAATTAAACCAAGATTATAGCATTCTCAGCCTACACCACGTGCTTCTGGGGCTGCTGTGTTTGCTCAGGCCTGGTGTTTTCACCTACTATGACGATATATGAGAAACAGCCCACCTTTAGGGAAGAAGTGGGAATCCCACCCCCTAGGCAACTTGGCCTCTGCCTCATTTCTTAGTTGGAGTGGCAGCGGCTGCTGTTGGCAGCCTACTGTCTTATGTTATTAATAAAAGAACATCATTCTGTGCAAACTTTGTGTGCCCATTCTGAGCCTTGGTGGGGACCCTCCCGTCCAAGCTTAGACTGGACATAGGCCCATTGTGATCAGCATTTTGCAGGAAAGCAAATGCATTGGTTTGGGATCTGAGCTTGCATTAAGTAAATTGGGATATTTTTCATGGGGTAAAGTAGGACTTTATGGTAAAAAATGTTGATCAAAATCAAATACTCTAGATGTATTTGTTCTATAATGAAATCCAGTTTCTCTTATCTGCTTTCCCCTCTTCCCCTTTGCAATGTAATATGCTCTTTTATGTTGGAATGGATCTTAGAGTTCTTACTTTAAGGTGGAATTGAGCTTTCTGGGCCATGGTATACTATAATTTTGAATCGCTAAATAATTAGAGCACATAGTCCCTTAACATCCCACTTGGGGCAAGATTTCCTAGTTTTAAACAAAATCTGAATTGGATTTACTTTGTTATATGGAATGACCTCATATATTCCACTGTGCTTGAATTATTAAAGTATTGATTGTCTTTTCATTTTTTACTGAGAAATAATGCAGACCATAAGCAAAGGCTCTTTCTCCTTAATGTTGAGGTACTATGTGCTCTGAAATAAATGGGAACATTACTCTACATCTTATTTTCTCTCTTGCTGGTATCTTTACTTACAGAATGTGCTCAGTCCTAACTCCGATGATATTTTGGTATCTTTCTTGCCTCTCGCCCATATGTTTGAGAGAATAGTAGAGGTAGGCATTTAATCTTGCTTTCTTTGCTTTCTTGCTTTGTTTGTGTTATGCTAAGTTGTTGTGTTTTACAGAAAATGAGTGAGTTGAATCCCAGTGACACACACATTTCGTATTTACCACTTGCACACATGTTTGAACAACTAATGCAGGTAAGTTTGGTGTGCAGACTATCATTCCTACAGATAATCCTTTGCTTAGCCCCATTTTGGAAATGCTGCTAATTATTTAAAAGTATACTTTTTTTTTTCTGGGTCTGGCTACTTGAACTTTAATTGTTCGTTTAGAAATTAGAAACTCAGACTTTTGAAAGATACTAATATGGATATGATTCAAGGAAGATTAACTGTAAACTTAGAATTTTTATTAAAGCAAACCTACAAAGCCTAGTGAGGCTTCTGTGCTGTGAGAAGCCTCTGTTTTTCATTGTGCTTGTTCACAATATACGAGTAAACTGAAGATGAGTTTTTATTTAGCATTCTAAGGGCCTTTGTGAAAGTAGGATGGTCTTCAACTGACCGTTGCCTGGGCTCCCTGTACACAACTGTTTGATTAATCTGACTAAGAACCATCTTTTTTCCTTTTTGGACAATTTTGGATTGTATAATGATAGGAAAGACTGTGGGCACCATCCATTCAACAGCTATTTCTTGGGTGCCAGTGATGTGCCAGGCCCAGATATTGGAGAAAGAGAGGTGACCAGTAGAGAGCCAGTCGTTTAACTGCCTGCTGCCCTCTAGGATTCACTTGCCCCTAAAGGATCAAGGATCACTGATCACCTCTTCATCTGTTACGTCTTCTTCCTGTATACCTCAGGAGATCTTGTGAATTTGTAAGGTGATCTCAAGTGAGTTGATAATGGACCGTATGTACCTAAGTATAGTTTCAGAGGTGTGCCTGGGAGGCAGGCCCCACCCAACAGAAGCCTCCTGAGCTTTAATTTTTAAATAATTTTTAAAATGTAAACCGTGGTGTACCTTTCTAGTGGTTTCTGCTTTCAAGCCTGAGGTTGTTTGTACTTCCATTGTATCATCTTTTCACTCTCGCTTTTTCTAAATTTAAAATGGACAGCTCTTTATCAAGTACATATGACTTGCCAATGCAGTTTGGATTAAACAGGGGGGAAAAAGTCATGCAGTAGATTATAGCTAAATCCACTCTGGTGTTAGGTGCCCTAGTGTTTCAATGTCAACGTATTCGGTGGCTTTTCGGAAAATTTTAGTTGAATTCAAATAAAGGAAAGTGAGACTCTTGTAAGCTTGCACTGTAGGCCAGTAAAGTTTTTGTTTCTGGAATAAGTTGTCATTCATTCAGCAGGCATTGATCATGAGGTTAAATTAGCAGAACCTCTGTGATCATCACTAAAAACAACTGCTTTCACACTAACCCCTTTATCTTGAAGATGATCAAGAGAAATGCCAAATTTCCATGTTACAGTGACCTGAGAAAACAAACAAAACATTTAAACTACTTATAGCGAGTAACTTCAAGATTTCTGGAAACTGGTCTGCAACACTAAAACTGAAGTCTTATTTGTTTTATATGTTGTATAACCACTGTTGCAACAATAAAAATATTTTGCTGTGTCCGTTTACCTCTGTAGAGTGTAATGCTGTGTCATGGAGCTAAAATAGGATTTTTCCAAGGAGATATCAGGCTACTTATGGATGACCTGAAGGTGCTACAACCAACTATCTTTCCTGTGGTCCCAAGATTGCTGAACCGGATGTTTGACCGTGTAAGTTCCAGTGGGGAGGGTAGAGCACTGGTCTCGGAGTCAGAGGCTTGAATTGGGCTCACCCGTGCACCCTTTGTGAGACCATAGACATTCCTTTTACTCTCTCAGAACTGTAGGTTGCTTATCTGTCAAATTAGAATACAATTATCTCACAGAGTTGATGGTAAGGATGACGTGCGAACATACTTTTTAAATTTTAAGGCATAAAAACAAAAAAAAGACAAACAGAACACAAAAAAAATTTTTTTTCAGGCACAGTACAGACATAAGGTAGGAGGTCATTGTCATTTTGCAGTAAAGACTTTGAGCCTCTCTTTTTCTCATCTGTAAAAGAGACTACTGCCTCCTACCCCTGGCTGTCTCTCTCATGAAGTTGCCTACTGGATCACATGAAAATGCTCACCATGAAATGGTTTTATTATTTGTAAAGCTCCATGCATGTGTAAAGTATTACTTACTTAACCACACTGAGCAAGGTGACCGGGCTAAGGTGGGGACCACCAGAACGCCAGCCGTCTGTGGTGAGCCATTGTATCCTGCTGAGGCAAGACCAGTTTGTGGAGTGGGCAGGCTCCAGAGTGAATTTGGACTGGGCGGTTTTAGCACTGTTTTGAGGCTTGGCTTCTAGCTTCTCTGAGAACCTTCTTCTTTCTTGACTCATTAGATTTTTGGACAAGCAAACACCACACTGAAGCGGTGGCTGTTGGACTTTGCTTCCAAGAGGAAAGAAGCAGAGCTTCGTAGTGGCATTATTAGAAACAACAGCCTGTGGGATAAACTAATCTTCCACAAAATACAGGTAACAAATGGGCTCACATGATTATTTCTTCTGTATGCTAATTAGAGTTTCAGATTTTCTGTGAGAGCCTTTTTTTTTTTTTTTAAGAGAAGTATGGAGGTTTGGGAGAGAATGGAATATTTTTGTCAATCCTAGTATATTTCTAAAACTTAAGGATAAAGCCATTAAGTAAACATGGCTAACCATGTAAATATGGTGACCATCTATGGGGGGAAAGGATTCAGGGTCTTACAGCCTTTCTATTTCTCCATTGTGTTAAGCTTTTCTGGAGCAAGTAGGTCCATCTTGAAGCACTTTTTTAGGCTTGGGTTATAAAAGGACATGTAGTAATATGTCCAACAAAATGCCAACATTGTGTTAGTTGCCACAAATCCACCACACCCTTTTTATAATTCCTTAAAATACCTTTAAGTAGATATCTTGGCTGACTTCCATACCTTGAGAATGAATGGAATAGTCGTGGGCAGGACAAACTGCAGTCGTGTATCCTGTTCCATGAGCGCCTGTGCGGGTCTCTGAGCACCGTCCTCTGGAGATGCCACACAGACCTCCTGCACTGAGTGGACCACCTGCTTCCAGAGTTTTAACATGACTTTTCTCTCCCCTATTCCCACCTGGAAAGTCGAGTCTCGGAGGAAAAGTGAGGTTGATGGTCACTGGAGCTGCGCCGGTGTCTGCCACAGTGCTGACGTTTCTGAGAGCGGCACTTGGCTGTCAGGTGAGGAGGGACCTCACGTCAGCTGCTTATCCCAGGCTTTATAATGCAGAGTAATGTTATTTAGGAAAAGTCGTGTTTACCCTCTTGTGTGTGTCTGAATTTGTTTGGAAGATCGTGTCATTCCTAGGTTCCTGAGCGAAAGAAGTGTATATGTGTGTGGGTGTGTATTTTTTTTACCCTAGGCAAGGAAAGATGTGCTTATGTTCACTGTTTACACTCTTCTCTAGGGTAAGGCACAAAACATGCTTTGGAGTTAGACATGGAGTGGGAGCAGATTATAAATGATAAACCAACTTGAAAACCAGGCAGAGAATGTTGTATAAGGGGGCGGGGAGATAGCAGAGACTTGATGACAAATAGAACCTTTGTAGGGCAGAGCCATGAGTTGTCACTGCCTACCTGGGTAGGTAGGCACAGCAGGACCTGACACAGAGCGGTCCTCTCTTGCTGCCCACGGGAAGTTAAGTAGAAAATGAACAAGGACGATGGCTGGTGCTTGACGTGCTGATGAAGATGCATGGATGCTATAGGAAGATACACTTCAGTATTGTAAAAGATTTCGCCACAGCCAGCCATTATTTAGGAGTTAGAGGAACTTAATTACTTTTGCTCTTCAGCAAAGGTACGACTGTCCCCCTTTTAATAATGTTTCATCTCTTGGTGACCTAGTTTTACGAAGGCTATGGACAGACAGAGTGCACTGCTGGCTGCTGCCTCACTGTGCCTGGAGACTGGACAGCAGGTATGATTGGTAGGGGATTCCTTATTGGAATTAGGTCAGTCACTGATTCTTTAACCAATTTAAACAAGTGCTAATTTGTTTCAAATTATTAGGCCTCAGGGCAAACAATCTTGTGAATATGGCTCTTGGGGCAGAGGGTGATGTGATTTGTAAATATTAGCCCTCTCTAGTGAGAGAGAGAGATTTATCCTTCTGCTGAGTTTGACACCGACATCCTAGGCATTGTCCCTCATGGTGTTCGTTCAGTTCTTAACCACACGTTCCTTAACGGCTAGAGAATTTGGAACAGTGGTTTCAGTATGTTAAAATGATTAAAACGTAGGAGTAATTCTTTGTGAAACTCTTCAAACGTATCGAATTTCTGTTATATTTGTGTTTGGAAAAGACAGGTTAAGTTAGCTGTGAAAATAAGCACCATTTTATCTTAATAAATATAAAACATATTTATTCATGCTTAAGGAAATAAAGGCCATCTTGATCAGAATCGGGTGTTGAATGAGAGAATCGCCAAGGTTCACCAAAGCTGTGTCCGTTCTCTCTTCGTGTAGAGAATGGGGGCTGATTTAGATGCCTGTATGAGGGAGGGGTGGCAAATAATGGGCAGGGGCAATCAGATCATAGAAGCCAGGTAAAGTTTTAGAGAGCTTGCTTCCAGGTATTTGTAGTAACTCTTAAAATCTGTAGTCACATGATTTATACTTTGAAAAATACTTCAGAACATCCAACTTAGGAAGTGTCTTGGAGTCTTTTAGATATTTTAGTCTCCATTCTAGGAATAAACTCTCCAAACTCATTTCCCAGGAAGAGAACAGCTCTAATTGTAGAAACCAGTTTATACCAGCATTGTGTGTGTGTGTGTGTGCGCGTGCGTGAGTGAGTGTGTGAGGAGGCTTATCACAAAAATAACTTGAAGACTGGCCTGAGGCTATGAGGAGTCCCCTTGCAAGCGATAATGATTTTATTTACTATACAGGCCATGTTGGTGCCCCCATGCCTTGCAATTTAATAAAACTTGTTGATGTAGAAGAAATGAATTACATGGCTGCCAAGGGTGAGGGTGAGGTGAGTGAAACTGCATCGTCACCCCAGCCCCATCGCTGTCACTGCCGTTTCCTCTAATAGCTGCCAGCTCGGGTGCAGTGCCACTTCCCAACACAGTGTCATTTAAAACACCGCGCTTGATTTTATTGGTAACCCTGGAGTCCAACAGGTCTTTTTTTGGAGGTACATTTACTTCTGCCACACATGAGGACTTGGGGTCCCAGAGCACACAGTGGCCCCAGTGGCCCCTTAGGAGCGCTTTTCCTGTCTGCTCATTGCCCTGGATACCTATTAGTGAGCTACTGGCTACTGGATGGAAAGCCTAATTACTTCAAAGTGATTTCATCCCCTTTGGGGCCTTCCAGCAGCTTTAGGCCAGGACCTAAGGCAAGCGTTGCATTAGCCTTATGATTTGAGCAGCTGAGGTAATTAAGTAAGGGAAGTGGGCGCAGTAGAGGGGCTTCCAAAGTCCCAGTGAGGCTCTGGTGGTTCCCTCTGGATCATGGAATTAAGGGCTTCTAGCTAAAGGTTGGGCCCCCTACAAACACATAAACACACATACACACACACATGCAACCCACTTCTGGTCTTTCAAAAAAGCCCCAGTGAATGCTGTTAACAGACTATCTTTTTTTTTTTTTTTTTTTTAATTCAGGTGTGTGTGAAAGGGCCAAATGTGTTTAAGGGCTACTTGAAAGACCCAGCAAAAACAGCAGAAGTTTTGGATAAAGACGGCTGGTTGCACACAGGGGACATTGGAAAATGGTTACCAGTAAGTTGTGGCCTCCTCCACTCACAAATAGCTTTGTTCCACTGTAGAAAAGAGAATATCCCTTTCTGTGCTGTGTGGCCCTGGCACCCTACTTTAACTCTTTCCCTTTCTCCTTGTTGAACAGTGTTCATTTCCTGCAGTGAACAGGTATATACTCTTAGAATACTTGTTTAGGGTTTTCCTTTTAACTGTAGCAAATACGTTTTGTTTTGATATTTGACCTCGATTCTGGTTGCTCCAAAGAGACTACGGCTTTTTACAGAATAGATGTTATGCCCTGGTGTTGATGCCTCGGTTTAACAAGGTTTGGGGGGATTGTAGTAGACTACGTGGAATGTATGATGGGCAAGAATTTGTGAACAAATGTGCTTCTTGGGTTTGTCATTTCATTAAAAATATGGCAAATGTTTCACTGGTTTAGACTTAACTCCTGTGAATTTAGTTTCAGAATCTTTTTATAGCTTTTGTTGTTGTTTTGTTAGTTTTTTAATCTTTTATTTCTCAGAACCTTTTGATATAGAGAAATTCAAAGAGTCCATCTTAGGAGTGAGAGGCTTATGCAAGTAAGCCTTATATGTTCTGCCTGTAGACTTGATTGTTATGGTAATAGCCACTGCTTTTTTCAAAATTGTTACCATGTTTAAGTGCCAGCACTAACATAGCCAGTGCAATCTTCATTTTTATTATTGTGTATTATCAGATTATTTGTAGATTTAAGGTGCTTAGTATTCTGGAATTCTTATTGATTAGAAAAATCTCCCTCCCCCACCAAATCAATTCAGAATATAGGCTACCCAGGCTATTTAAGAATAAATTGAGTCTCTCTTTTTAGGCTTAAGAAGGATTAAGCAGGGAAGCGGCTGTGGCTCAATCAGTAGGGCTCCCGTTTACCATATGGGAGGCCCTGGGTTCGGTTCCCGGGGCCTCCTGGTGAAGGCAAGCCCGCCCGCACGGCGTGGTTAGCTGACCCAGTGAGCACAAGCAGCAAGGGGGGGGAATAAATGAATAAATAAATAAAATCTTAAAAAAAAAAAAGGATTAAGCATCAGTTCTAATTCTGGCTCATAACTTTTCCGGACCTCAGTTCACTCCTTTTTAAAGTGGGGGAGGAGGAGGGTAAAATGAGAGAACTCCAGAAACTTTCCAACCGATGACTTTTGGAGGCATGACAACAGCCTCAGGGTGGGGCTGGCTACTACTCCACTGGTAATCAGCTGGCATTGGGTTGGCCTGGGCCAGGGATGCTACCATTCCTGCAGGAATGTGGGACAGTCTTTTGTGTGAAGACTGGCCCTACCCAGAGGGTCAGGAGCAATCCCCCCTTCCCCAACGCTGCCATAAAACAGTGATAGGGGAAACTGAAATTCTGTCTTTGCATAGTAAACATTTTGAGTACCATAGGGGAATGAGTAAGCCTATATCTCTGCTTTCAAAGAACTTGATTCAGGTGGAGAGCCGGATATGTACGTATCTAGCTCTGATGAGAGACTATGTGAAACATGCTAGAACTAAGGTAGCAAGCCAAGCACTGATAGTGGGCTCACAAAGTCACTGATGCTAAGCAGTGAAGTGGAATGAACATGGGCTCTGGATTCCTTTCTCTTATCTCTATACTGCCTGAATGGCCTCGAGCAAGTTATTTCATCTCTCTAGGCCTGTTTCCCTATTTGTAAAATGAGGCAATACCTGACCCTAGGGAATTGTTAGGTGGATTAAATGATAGGGCATATAAAATACCTTTGCACTATGTGTGATCAGTACTGGGTGGAAACCGTCCCTGGGCCCACTCACAGCCTCCCCTCCTTGATAAACAGAATGGCACCCTGAAGATTATCGACAGGAAAAAGCACATATTTAAACTGGCACAAGGAGAATACATAGCACCTGAAAAAATTGAAAATATCTACCTGCGAAGTGAACCTGTTGCTCAGGTGTTTGTCCACGGGGAAAGCTTGCAGGTATGTGCTTTCTGAGTTGTGAACCCTATTGCACAGGCATTGCTAGTGCCATGTACTCCAGGGGTACCCTTTTGATTGAAAGTATGAATTGACATGCCTAGAATATTATTGCTGCATTAATGGATTTTGCTGCTTGGCATTTCTTATCCAGAAAAGTGTTTTACCTAGAGTGGTCTGATGTTCCCAGGGAATTTGGATAAAGACTCTGGGGATATATAGATAAATTAGAAATATAAAGATATTTCTCATTTAATTATAATGGAAAATATTGATATTTGGAGTATAAGGAAGTTTAAACTTTCAAATACGTTAAATTCAGCTTATTTATAAATTACTGTTGAGCAAATGGTGGTTGTCTGCTAAGATATACTTGAAGTTGAAATTATAGATATTGCAGTGAAACCTGTGTTTGCCAACATGTTGGACAGATGGTGGCAAGGAAGGGAAAGGTATCTGGTTTCCTGAAAGTTAATCTTTTTATAAATCTTTAGATTTTCAAATGATTTTAAAGTTATATTTTCTTAACTGAATGCACTTACTTACTTTGAGAGTACACCTATTTTTCTTTGATCTAGAATCTTACCATACTTTTTTTTGGTAAGATTTATTATTTATTTACTTATTTCTCCCCACCTCTCACTGTTTTGCACTTGCTGTGTCTGTTTGTCTTCCTTGTTTCTTTAGGCAGCACCAGGAACCAAACCCAGGACCTCCGATGTGGGAGGGTAGCACCTAATCGCTTGAGCCACCTCTGTTCCCTGCTTTTTTGTATCTCTCATTGTGTTTTTCTTCTTGTGTCTCTTGGTTGCGTTAGCTCGCCATCTTGCTTGTCATCTTTAGGAGGTACCGGGAACCTCCATTCCCTGCTTTTGTTGTGTCCCTCATTATGTTTTTCTTCTTGTGTCTCTTGTTGTATCATCTTGTTGCATCAGCTTGCCATGCCTGCCTGTCGCACCAGCTCACTGTCTTCTTTAGGAGGCACCGGGAACGGAACCAGTGACCTCCCGTGTGGTAGGCGGGAGCCCAATTGCTTGAGCCACATCTGCTTCCCCTTACCATACTTTTGATTTGTGTGTGTGTGTGTGTGTGTGTATATTTTTTTTTTTTTTTTCCCCGCTAGGTTATAAAGAATGAGGTATTGGAGATTTTTTAATGAACCTGTATAAATTTTCTTTCTTTTTTCTTTAAAACAATTATCTGATATCACTTTGTTTGCTTATTTGATCCTATTTTATAAAATACACACAAATGTAAATAAAATAGGATTTTGTTAGATTTTGATGCCGTTCACAGTTTAGAGCCAGGTGTTCTTAACCTGTGCCCAGTGGGCTGCTGAGGAGGGTGGGTGTAGTATGCTTTGAAGAAAGGGTCCATAAGATTCTCCCAGGGGTCCATGATGCCAGAATGATAAGGAACAACTATGTTACAATATCTAGGCCAAGCAAGGAATAACTCATGTGTCTGTGTTGAAGGCATTTCTTATAGCAATTGTGGTACCAGATGTTGAGACATTATGTCACTGGGCCCGAAAGAGAGGATTTGAAGGATCCTTTGAGGAACTATGCCGAAATAAGGTAAGGTTCTGACGTGCTTGTTCTCTCTTCTTTTTCTAAATTTTGTATTAAATGTACCTGTAATATGCAGGGACCTCCGACAGAGGAAGTATTTTATTTTTCTTACCTTATCAGGACATCAAAAAAGTCATCCTGGAAGACATGGTGAGACTTGGGAAAGAGGCTGGTCTAAAAACATTTGAGCAGGTAAGACTTTGGTCAAAGTGCATGAATTCCTAAAAGATGCCTTTTTTGACCTGAAGATTTTTTAAAAACAGTTTAAATGAAAGGATGGGATGACCTAAAGAATACACGAGGAGTGAACATTGGAGTGGTGTGGCAGAAGAGGGGTAACAATGGGTATACATTGTCTTTTCCTGGAGGTCAGGACGCAAACCTGAATTCTATCCTAAGAATAGGCCTTTTGCCCTTTGCTGAGAATGTTTAACTGCAGCTTGGCCTCAGGTGAGAGGATGAATTAGATCACCCATAAGGGTCTATATACCCTTTGCATGTGCTTTCTAGGCTCAGGTTACTTCTGTTCTTTTTCCTTCTTTAACAGCCTTGTTTATCCGCAGGTCAAGGGCATCACTCTACACCCTGAGTTATTTTCTATCGATAATGGCCTTCTAACTCCAACGATGAAGGCTAAAAGGCCGGAGCTGCGGAATTATTTCAGGTCCTATATAGATGAACTTTATTCCACCATCAAGGTTTAATGTGAGGAAGACTGCTTGGACAAAACTGCACACCTCCACAGTCTCTTCTTCTACTGATAGCCTTCATGTTGGTAATTTTGACTACAGCAAGCATAGGGAAGAAACCTTTCACGTTTGACTTGTCCGTTCGGGGTTCTTATCATAGGAATATTGGAAGAAATGGAACACTGCCTTACAGTCACCTCGTGTTGCAGACCCATGTTCATGGTGATATAACAATTTCCAAAATGAGCCTTAAAAATTGTAAAGGGGAAACTATAAGTGTGCTAAGTTATTTGAGACTTCCTTAGTTTAAAATGTGGGTGTTAAAACTTCTGTCTCCCTGTCTTTCTAACCAAGGGGTTAGGACTTGGCTATTTCTGAGATGCCTGCTACTTGCTGCAAATTCTGCAGTTGTCCACTGCTCTAGAGAGTACAGTGCACTGGAGGGAAACTGTCCTTTAAAAACAAGAACACCTAACCTGGCTGGAGACCTTCACAAGTGGACCAGAGATTTTGTTTTTTTGTAATCCTGCCACCTTCCCTTCCCCATCTCACATGCACTTGCACATACCTTCTGATTAAGGGTTTTGAAACCCATGCTCTTCTCCATATTCTCCCATTATTCCTGTTGGAGTATGAGGTTCACAGGAAACTGAAGGGAAGACCCAGCTCAGAACAGTGCAGATACTGAGTCTCAGATGAATGGATTCTCACTCACATAGAGCAAAATGCTCTAGGACCCTGTTCTCCAGACCTGCTCCATCCCTCTGCCCCTTCCCAGGGGCTATTGAAAAATCTGCCTTAGACTCTACAGTGAAGACAAGCATTTCAAGAAGGAAGTAATTACCTGGATCAGCCATGCTCAACTGTGACCCCTAAATAACTGTCCACTTTACCTTCACTGCACCATTCACTCTTTGTAATGGCCGACGGATTTGTAATGTAGTTTTCATATTGAAAGATCATGTTGTGATTCATTTGCTTTTACCCCCCAGAATCAACTCTCAGGCAAAGCATGTCTTTAAAAATATTAAGGGAGTGGATATACTTGGGAACTTTATGAAATGGACAATAATCATTATGCTACCTGATTTCTACAAAATGTATTTGACAAGCAAAAATTCTAGGATATAGACATCTGGAAAAAAAATCATTTCCTGGGATTAACTTCTCAAGAGATTTTTTTTAAGTTAATTTGGGAAATTAGCAACATTTCACTTGACTGCAAATCTTTACCACATTTGACAAAATCTCAGTGATATTCATACATTCAAAGCAATTGTTTTTGGCTATGTGTGCATACATGTATTATACAAGCACAACAGGGTTTGCACTAAAGAATTGTCATTGTAATAACACTATTGGGTAGCTTAATTCATATGCATATTCTTAATTACACAAAAAGTCAATAATTTGTCACAATGGGGTTTTGAATGTTTGCTTTAAGTGTTGGCTATTTCTATGTTTTATAAACCAAAACAGAATTTCCAAAAACAATGAAGGAAACCAAAATAAATATTTCTGCATTTCAAGTGAGTGAAGCATCTCTTTTAATTTCAGGTTTAGTGACTAGGACAGCCTGTGATATGCATAAAGCAAAGGACAGGAATGATGCTCAGCCTCAGATCTGTCCCAGTTGCTTCCTTTCCTTCCCAAGTCTCCTTCCTCGAAATCAACAACAGTTCTTGACACTGACAGACACTGACCAGTTGTCTCTGACAGCAGCCCTAATGTGTTGTGGATAAGAAAATCATGGTGTGAATAATATAGATATTCCAGAAATTTTAGATTTTTTGCTGGAAAGCCGTGTTTTAGGAGACAGTGGCTGTAGATGGTGATTCTGTGGTGGATTTGTTTCTACTGTATTTCAGCAAATCTCTTACTAAAGAAGTGTTTTAGAAGAGGTCTCATTTATAGCAACCTTTTCCTTTTTTTTCTTTTTCTCCTTCCCTACCCTACCTACTCTGTTTTATAATTTTAATCAGTCTTCAGTTTCTTACATAGCCTGTTGTGTTTAAATCTGCCCTTCTTTAAATTTTATGTTTGGTGTGGTGACATTTGTTTTCTACCTCAGACGCTCAAGCATTAGGTATATATTTCTCATAAGGCCCAAAAGTCCATTCTGCATTTTTATTTACTTAAGAGCCTTACCTTGTCTTCTCTTATCTTACCTTCCTCTTCCTCTCTTTCCCCTAACTCCAGTGTTAAGCTTCTTGAGGGTAGGCATTAGTTTTCCTTTCCTCTCCCTGAGCACTGAGCTCAGGACTTAGAAACTAGTAGGTATTCATTCAATAAACTTTTTCTTAACAAACACTTGAAATTTTGAACAAAGCTTCTCTGGTAATGGTATACAATGGTGCTCTGCTCCATACATCAGATCTGCAGCTCAAGACCCCAGTGGTCTCTGTCTCAGACTCTCTCTCCAGCAGGAATAGAAAAGAAGATATATGGTTCACTCTAAGATGGCTTGTTTGCCTGATCACAAGGGAATGTTTACCTTTCTTCTATCCAGGCCTCCTGAATGTTAAGCTTTTTCCAGTAACTGCCATCAAAGACGAAGTCCCTGGGGACAGGCCTGAGCTAGGAAGCCATGTGGAGCAGTGAGAATCCAGCAGTAGCAGCCCTGCCGCCCGCAGAGCTCATCTTGGCTCCTCCCTCCAGGCCCAGCTCTGACACACTTTCGTTCTATATCTAAACTCAGAAAAGCAGCTTGTTTTTAAGTCTTTGGGGCATTTGATAATTAAATATTATTGCACTGAGAAGCCTCATCCTTTGTTTTTTAAGATAACTTAGAATAATAATAACTAAAATATATTGGGTGTCGCTGCATGCCAGGTACTGTTCCAAGCATTTTAAATAGATTGGCCCATTTTATGTTTACAACACTTCAAGCCAAATACTATTATTCCCTTTTTTTTTTTTTTCAGATGAAATCGAAGCACACAAATTATTTGATCAAAGTCACACACCTGGACAGAATTGGAACTAGGCAGGCTGGCTCCAGAGACTGAACTCTCAACTTCATGCTACATATTGTTATTCCTTCTGGTCTACCTGTGGCAAGGAAGTTCCTGACAAAACATGTCATTGGAATGCTTCTTTGTGCTGACATTTCTACCTCTAAGCTTCAGTACCAATGGTTTTAATTCCCATGTAATGATTATTTGTCAGAGCAGAGACTAATACCACTTCACAGAGTCTTATTGTGCCTGCCTATATGTTTTATGGCTTATCAAAAATTAAATATGGTTTCTCTTCAGGGTGTTTGGTAACCCCAAATCCATCAAGGAGCAAAGGTTTGATAGAACCAACAATTCTGTGTTAGGAAGAAAGTATGCATAAAGCTGGATAACATAGATTTTTTGTAGGTTCACGAGACCCCCTTAGAACTTCTAGGAATCACCACTTATGGAGGTAATAATAGCTACAGGTATTTGTGAACTTGCTGTGAACAGTGCACTAGGCTGAGTTCTTTACTTATATTCTAATTTAATTCTCACAAAACTGTTTGGCAGGTGGCCAATCCATAATTACGTGTTTACTGTCAGCTAAGTGCCAAGCACTGTTCTGTGCGGTGGGAATACAGCAATGAGCGTGGCAGGCAAGATCCTTGTCCTCAAGAAGCTTACGTTCCAGTGGGGAGAGAGAGACAATAAGCAAGAAAACAAACTAACAATTTCATATTGTGATGGATGCTTTGAAGGAAATAATTGATGGAGTATCAAGGGGTGGGGGTGAGATGGGAGAGTCCAATGGCCTATTTTAAGTGTAGTGATCAGAAAAGGTCTCTGAGGAGATGACATTTGGGGTGATAACCTGAAGAATGAGAAAGGACCAGCCTTGCAAAGGTTTAGAGAAAGTATTTCAAATAGAGGAAATAGTGCAAAGGCTCTGAGGTGAGAAAGAGGATGTTCAAGGAACTGAAAGGAAGCAAGTGTGGCTAGAGCATCATAGAAGAAGAAAGGAGGGTATCGAAAGAAGTTAGAGAAGTAGGGCCCAGGCCTTTTCAGGCTTTGTAACCCCGGAATGAATCTGAATTTTACACTGGGTTCAGTAGGTGCAAGGAGTAACATCCCCTGAATTACCCTTTCTAAAAACTGTTCCTGGCTGCTCTGGAAACGACTGCAGAAGGATAAGAGTAGAAACTAGCAGAACAGTTAAGAACAGTATAGTGTAGGATGGCAGCTTGAACCAGGTTGGTGGAAGTGGAGATAGAAATGAGTGAATTTGAAAGTGATTTGTTGGTAGAACCACTGTATGTGGCTGATTAGGAAAAGGAAGAGTTTGGGGTGTGAGTACAGTTGGGTACTTGGAGAAGCTATACTAACTAAGGAATATTGGGGGGTGGATGTGGCTCAAATGGTTGGGTGTCCATCTCCCATGTGGAGGGACCTGGGTTCAATCCCCGGGACATCCTGGTAAAAAAAAAAAAAAAGGAATATTCAGAGGGTCATAAGTTTTGGGGAGGGACTCAAGAGCTTGGGGTTGGTCAGTTTCCATTTGAGGTACCACTTAGGCAGCCAAGGGAAGACAGATATACGTCTGAAGCTTGGAAGAGATGTCAGGCTAGAGATAGATTAGGAAGGCATCAGCATGTAGAAAGTCCTTTGACAGGACTCTCTTCTCTCCCAGAAAAATAGCTAGAGGACAAGCTGAAATGGCCTGGAAAAAAATCTTCTAGGGTTTAGGTCAACAGGAAAAGGCTGGACACCACCCAGAAGAGTGAGGGACAAAGGATGGCAAAACTGCATTAAAAGCAGCCGCTGCCCTTACCAGCACCCTCCCCCGCACTAAAGACGCTTTTGAATTCTCTGGCCTCTGGGCCAGTGGCTATAGGCAAAGGGGCCCTGAAACATCCACCTCCCTAGGAAAGGGGAGAGAGGGACACAGCCTGACCCGCAAATTTGGTCTGCTGTGCCCCACAAGCCCTTCCAGGCCAGAGGGGCTGTGTACCATTGTATGCCTTGGGAGCCAGCTCAGGACTAAAGAGGTCCAACCCTCTAAATCTCCTCTCTACTAACTTGGACTGATTATTGAGGATACATCTCCCCAGGAAAGGGGAGAGAGAGGGACACAGCCTTAGACTGACTCAGCTTTTGACCCACAAATATGGTCTGCCATGCGGAAAGAGATCTGACCCTTTCAATCTCCCTCTCTACTGACTGGGACAGATTGTAGAGGGTGCAGACAGGAGTGCAATTATTTCCTATGGGGGGGGGAGGTGCGGGGGCGGGGAGGGAGGGGACTGCCAGCGAAGGCTAGAGAATTATGTCTGAGAAAGTTTGAATTACAAGTCACTTAGCCTCCAGGCAGGAACCTCTATCACATATCCCTTCCCTGTTGCAGCAAACACAGTCCAGCCATGCATTGAAATGAGAGGGCTACCAAGAGCGCCATCTGCTGGCGGACCAAGGACTTGTATGTGAGGAAATTAAAAGTAAATAAAAAGTTAGACCTAACAGACATATACAGAACACTGCATCCAAACTCAGCGGGTTATAAATTCTTCTCAAGTGCCCATGGATCTTTCTCCAGGATAGACCACATGTTAGGTCACAATACAGCTCTCAATAAATATAAAAAGATTGAAATTATACAAAGCACCTTATCAGATCATAATGGAATGAAACTAGAAATCAATAACAGACCGGAAAAAAGTAAATTTGCAAATGTGTGGAGACTCAACAACACACTCCTAAATATTCGGTGGGTCAAAGAAGAAATTGCAAGTGAAATCAGTAAATATATTGAGACAAATGAAAATGAGAACACAACATATCAAAACTTATGGGATACAGCAAAGGCAGTCTTGAGAGGGAAATTTATAGTCCTACATGCCTATATTAAAAAACAAGAAAGAGCTAAACTCAAAGATTTAACTGAACAACTTGAGAAACTAGAAAAAGAACAGCAAACCAATCCCAAAGCAAAAAGAAGGAAAGAAATAATAAAGATTAGAGTGGAAATAAATAAAAATGAGAACAGAAAAACAATAGAGAAAATCAACAAAACCAAAAGCTGGTTCTTTGAGAAGATCAATAAAATTGACAAACCCCTCGCTAGACTAACAAAGAAAAAAAAGAGAGAAGATGCAAATAAATACAATCAGAAATGAAAGGGGGCGAATTACAATGACCTCACAGAAATGAAAAGAATCGTAAGAGGATATTATGAGAAACTGTATGCCAACAAACTAGACAACCTGGATGAAATGGACAAATTTCTAGAAACTCATAACCAACCTACACTGACACAACAAGAAATACAAGAACTTAACAAACCAATCACAATTAAGGAGATTGAATCCATCATCAAATAGCTCCCAGCAAAGAAAAGTCCAGGACCAGATGGCTTCACAGGTGAATTCTACCAAGCATTTCTAAAAGAATTAACTCCAATCCTGTTTAAACTCTTCCAAAAAATTGAAGAAGAGGGAAAATTACCCAACACATTTATTTTATGAAGCCAACATCACCCTAATACCAAAGCCAGATAGAGTCCACAAGAAAAGAAAATTACAGACCAACCTCTCTCATGAACATAGATGCAAAACTTCTCAACAAAATACTTGCAAAACGAATCCAACAGCAAATCAAAAGACTTATACATCACAACCAAGTGGGATTTATTCCTGGTATGCAAGGCTGGTTCAATATAAGAAAATCAATCAATGTAATACACCACATTAACAAATTGAAGGAAAAAAACACATGATCATCTCAATAGATGCAGAAAAGGCATTTGACAAAATCCAACATCTTTTTTGATAAAAATACTTCAAAAGATAGGAATAAAAGGAAAATTTCTCAATACGATAAAAGGCATATATGAAAAACCCACAGCCAACATCAAACTCAATGGGGAAAAGCTGAAAACTTCCCCCCTAAGATCAGGAACAAGACAAGGATGCCCACTGTCACCATTGTTATTCAACATTGTACTAGAAGTTCTAGCTAGGGCAATTAGACAAGACAAAAAAATTAAAGGCGTCCAAATAGGAAAAGAGGAAGTAAAACTCTCACTGTTTGCGGATGACATGATCCTGTATTTAGAAAATCCTGAAGTATCCACAACAAAGCTACTTGAACTAATAAATGAGTTCAGCAAAGTGGCAGGATATAAGATCAACACGCAAAAATCAGTAATGTTTTTGTACACTAGTACTGAACAATCTGAGGAGGAAATTAGGAGG